>CM061234.1:1710811-1913434 GCA_030844895.1 Ambrosia x helenae
TATGTGTTGGGTGTAATCTCTTCTTACATGAAGTTTATGGAACCCTACAAATCTTTTGTATATATGTTCATGCCTCTCTCTATATATATATACACACACATATATAAATATATAAAGCACTGAAATGTTTTTATATATCTTGATTAGTCCTCATTCTCACACAATTAGCACATCAAGAACACAATGTATGTGGGCAGTGGCGAATCTAGAAATGTTTTTATCTTGATTAATTCTCATTCTCACACAAGCACATCAAGAACACACATGTATGTGGGCATCAATAATTTAGTGACCTTCGGTCCATATTAGAATACGAATCCCAACTGTAAGAAAACCATATTGATGCTCAATATATATTTGATAGAATTTCAAAAGGACCAATTATGGACCATTATATTATTCATGCACTTGGCGCCAAATACTAACCATATAGGTTAATGCGACAATATATAACAATCAAGGTATTCATTAATTAATAGATATCGAGAAGTATACGTATAATCGTATACATATATAATATATAAATATAAATATATATATATAGGAAACGAAAGCTATCCATTGATTCGCGAGCAATACCCATTTATTCTCTAAGTATCTAAAGAAAATAAAAATACTTCAATAATGTGTATTGACAAGAAGCATATGCTATTTTTAATGGGTGATTCATACATAACAGCCAAGTCCATTCTCTATTTCCCACCAAAAGATGAGCCAAATCATTTTAAGGACAATTAGCATGGTTGATTAACAATTTAACATAACACTAATTATCATGTTGGTTAACAACCAATACTAGAAAACTGCATTTTTTTTTTCTCACGAGAAAATTCCGACAATTTTCCCACATAACAATTTCCACGAAATTCCACAGAATTTTTGTGACAATAAAGATAAAACCTTAATTTTAACCACAATTACAGTAAAAGCTCTATAAATTAATAGCGTTAGAACTGTAATGTTTTATTAATTAATTTAGCGAGATATTATTATATTGATAAATTAATAATTTATTAATTTAAAGAGGTTTACGTTAAACATGATTAGACATTGATCACTATAAAATGTCCATTGAAAATTCTTAAAATTACATCAACTATAGCTTCTAAACTAAAAGTTGTTCAAAAATCAACCATGATCAATTAACAACGAGAAGAAAATGCCCTAACTCTTAGGTACAATGAGGAGATTTAAAGATTAACTCAATATAAATTTGAAACAAAAAACAAGTGTCTATAGATTAATTTTTTACTAGACAACTTTAAAATTTGAAATCTTTTAATAATTATTGATTTATAGTTTAAGTGGGACCAATATATATACATTGGGATTTCAAAAAAGTTACGATCTTATTATTTTATTGATTATGGTTCAATATTGTACTGGTTCCAAGTTGAAAACTCACCGCTACAATTTTATCATTTTCCCAATAATTTACGTAACTCTATTCCATAACTTTTTTGCAAGGTTAAACGGTCATAGTCCATATATCTAGCATGGTTTTAAAGCAGTGGAACCCGTCGTCCGAAAGAAACATGTAGAGAACAATAAAATGATATATGATGTCAGGGTTTCAACAAAGTTAATGATGGGCCTCAAGTTATAGAAAAACATATGAATGTATGGATTTCTAGTCTCATCAATTTCAGGTGTCATGACCATATATATTTAATCTTATCATTTTAAATTATTTAACTTTCTTTCATAATTATTAATAATATGTTTGACATTGTTTTAAAAAATAACCATAAAATCAAGCATTTATTCTCTTTAATTTGAGTATTGTTTTGCTATGCTTTGATCAATCAACAATAATCTGCACGATATGTAAATCAAGAGGTGCAGAATCCCTCTCAATCTAGCAAAATGATGTAAAACTTGATAATCACACAAAAGAATTCATTTTCAACGTTTATCATATTCATTAATATCAAAATTATCAATTACAGACTCGATCTTGATAAACATACTTTTAGATATTTGAACATAAAGAATTTGACGCCTAGATTCAACTGACAAAATGACCAAACTCTAATTAACTCTACCAAACATCCATATATATATGCAAAGCCCATTCGCATAGTCGAGTGTGTGAATGGCTTAATCACCATACGAATGGTACTATCATCCCATTCACATGAGCCATATTCCCATTCGCATGCCCGTACATGCGAATGACTATTACAAAACAAAAAAATCAAATACAAACTAGACGAAAAATTTATTATCCGATTAACCCGAAAGTTGCAGACATATATATATATATATATATATATATATATATATATGCATCTACATGTATCATGCTTAATTATAAATAGGTTGTGTTATTAGCTTATCATATAAGTTTTATTACTATAATTATAAGTTGTGTAATTATGTATGTGCATAATTATCAGTATATGTTTCATAATTATCAATACAAGTTAATTGCATAATTATAAACAATTTATCATATATTAATCCCGTGTAATACACGGGATTCTAACCTAGCTAGTATAATACTATGCTCTATTATAATAAAAATATATAAGTATATATATATATATATATATATTTATAATTACGAGGCCACGTCTTTTTTCTAAATATATGCTTTACAAAACTATATAACTACGTATAGAGCATGATTCCTTCTTATATACGTTTATACTTACATTCATAATATTGTTTTATTATAGTTAGATATAATGTACGAATTAATTGTATTATTATTATTATTATTATTATTATTTTTATATGCTATTAAGTATTAAACTAAAGGCATTTTAATAGTGTCAAAATACGTGCACACTCTTTGTTGCTAAACATACACCTTTCACCGTTCTTTTAAAAGAAGCTGCTTCTTCTTTTTTTTAAACCCCTTATAATTATAATTACCTGGTATTATTATTATTTTTTTTTGATGTTTAGGTTATTTCAATTACAAAACAAGTTACATTTAGATGATGGGTAAGCGGGCAACAAGTTGCGTCGCTATCCTCTTTTGAATCGCAAAGCCTATCCTGCTAAACACAAACCCTGGTATTGATTTTTTTTTTCTTTTTTTTATAGATGCGCATTTAGTATTGAGTATTCGTACGCTGATACTTTCAGCACTTATATGATTATTATTTATATAGAAAAGTTTGGTTGAATATGCCAATGCATGTTAATTAAATATTTTGTTATACATGTTTAGATTGCTTTTTTGTTAGGGGAGAAAGTCTGCGTCAAATTTTGTCAGATTCCTATAAAAATATGCAAATTACATGCCAATAAATACTAGATTCCAAAATGTGTGTAAATTTGAGAATGTAACTTCATGCCACATTTTCTTGCCTATTTCATGCCAAAATTTCTTATGAAATTCATGCTAATTTTTTGTTTCTTTACCACGATGTTTAATTCCATGCATGCATTTGCAAGGGCGGTTCTTACTTGCGGCTAGGCCGAGCCTTGACCCTTCGGTTTTTTCGCATCGTAATAAAAAAATTATCATATGTAGTGAGTTCGTCCATATGTAGTGAGTTCGGTCCCCTATATTTGGATAGTAGTATTGGTGCCTGACAAGGCCCAACTCTAATCGATAGCGTCGATTATGCAACTTTTTATGCCAGGGGTGCACGTATTCTGAACTAAGTTGTTATTTTCTGAGAAACAACTTCTGCTCGCAGGACATTATTAGTCTTGATTTGGTTATGGGCTCAAGGGATTGCTCGTCATCGTAGTTTTGTAGGAGCTAGCTACTCCTTACAAAGGCCACTACTTGTGTTTGTTCCGCACATGTTGTTGTTATGGAACTAAAACCTGTGAACGCATCAATATTTTATATATTGACGTCTTTTTAAACATATCTTTCAGGTAACTATGAGCTGAATAGATATGAGGCTAGTGCGGTGGAATATGGGATGTCGGATACTTGTCGGGGTTTCATCAATATTTTCCATTGGGTTGGGACTTGGATGGAAACACCCCATGTATGAACTTGTTGTTTGTTGTCTTGTGAAATGTTATAAGGGGGGACGGGGCGCCACCCGAATTGTCCACGGGTACCCACTACCAGCACGGTAACACCGCCGCCGGCCACCCACGTTGGTAGTGGTCCCGTGGATCATTTTGCTGGTTCTATCTAACGGGCTGGTAACCGTGTATTATTTAATTTTTAATTTAGTATAATTCCATTTTTATTATTTATAATCATTGTCAAGCAACATTTTGGTTATTTTTTTTTTTACTTAAATCGTTAGTTTTAAACATAAATGAAACCAAAATTAAATAAAAAACATAAAACATTATTTATTAATATTAAACATAAATAAAAATACATAAAAACATAGAAGATAAAGCTTAGAGTTGCCGCATGAGTTGCCAGGCCTGGAGATGCTCAAAGTTGCCGCGGTAACGCCCCGCATAGCTCGACTGTGTCAACTCCGCAGCCAACTCCGGCACAATGTCTGGGTTCCGGCTCATGGTACGCTCGTAGCACGTGGTCCACCGATCACATTTGGTGTTTAGATCGGTCCACTTTCTCTGTAGGCTCTCAATTGCGCGGTCGCTTTCTCCGACTTGTTGTTTGAAGTCAGCCAAGACACGGTCCCAAAAGCCTGTTTGGCTACCTCCTGAGGACCCTGAGCCCCTGCGGGGTTGGCGTTGCAACGATGGTTCGTTTTGTGCGTCCTTAACGCACAGAACCAAAGCCATTTCTTCGTTTTTAGTCCAATGAGTCATTTTGAAGGTGTGGTTGTTGTTGATGTTCAAGTGGTTTTTTACCACCGTGGTATGGTGGTTTATATACAAAAAAATCTCAACGGTTTTGCATGTGAAATTCAATTTTTTCTGACGGTTAGATGAACCGATTTTAATGCACATAATGATTTTTGACCGTGTTGGTAGGACAGTTTATGATAAGTCTAACCGTTTGGTGGTAAAACCGTGTGAATTTAAAAAAAACAAAATTACATTTTAATTTAAAAGAAAAAAAAAAGAATCAGTGGAGACTGGAGTGCTGCCTCCAAAAAAGTTTTCAGTGAAGGAAATCAGTGAAGTGATGTGACAGTGTATAATTGGTTAAAATCAGTTAAGTGAAAAATTATATGCTGCAAGCGCCCCTTCCCCCTAACAAGATACTCATTTTCGACATCTTAATAAAATAATATTTTCTAATTAAATATGGTTTGTGTTAATTTTGACTTTGATATGCTTCGAGCGTTGCGCCACATGTTTCCGCCATTGGCGTGGTGTGACAATATCAATAATGCTTTTCTATATGGTGATTTATTTGAGCATGTATACATGAAATTACCTAAGGGTTATTTCTCTAAAAATGACACTAGAGTGTGTAAGTTAAAGAAGTCTTTATATGGTCTTAAAAAAGCCCCTCGAATGTGGAATGTAATGCTTATAAGCGTGTTGTTTGAGTTGGGATTTGTTCAAAGCAAATGTGACCATAGTATGTTTGTGATGCAATCTGAAAATGTGTTTGTTGTTTTGCTTGTTTATGTAGATGATATTATTTTGACTGGAAATAGTGTTAAGTTTATAGAATATGTCAAAACATATTTTAAAACTAAGTTTTTGATAAAAGATTTGGGTTCCCTTAAATATTTTCTAGGAATTGAAGTCTTAAGAACCAGTGATGGTTTATGCCTAAGTCAAAGGAAATACTGTCTTGAGCTTCTTGCCGAGTATGGTATGACTGGTTGTAAACATGTTAAGTGTCCAATTGAACCTAATCATGTTATTACAAACTTATGTAATCAAGAACATGAAGGCTTAGTTGATATCACATACTAGGCTAGACATTACATACTCTGTACATGTGCTTAGTCAGTTTATGCATAAACCCACTAAGGCTCACTTCATTATTGCTATGAGAGTTCTTAGATACCTTAAATAGGCACCTGGAAAAGGTATACACTTTGGTAAAAATGATGATCTTAGTCTGGTTGGCTATGCTGATTCAGACCGGGGAAAGTGTGTGTAGTCTAGGAAGTCTGTTACATGGTATTGTGTCTTTTTAGGGAACTCACTTGTAGCTTGGAAACGTAAAAAGCAGTCCACGATTTCTCGGTCTACAGCAGAAGCTGAATACCGAGCCATGTGTACTACAACATGTGAGATTATGTGTTTAATTAACCTACTAAGTAAGCTTAACATCCAGGTACCACTTCCAATTAAATTACATTATGACAATTCAACAACACATACTATTGCTGCAAACCCTGTCTTTTATGATAGAAACAAAAAATTTCGAACTTGATCTATTTTTTCTAAGAGATCAAGTTGCTAAAAGCTGCATTCAAACTGAAAACATCAAATCTAAAAACCAAATCGCTGATATCTTTACAAAAGGGTTAAATGTTTTACAACACAACCAGATATGCAATTGGCTTAAAATGGTTGATGTTTTTGGGAATAAAAGCGAGGGGGGGTTAAAAATATAACAAATTATATTTTTGATACTTGTACACTTTTATTTCTTGTTGATTGTATTTGCATATTTCAGGACATTATGGATTGTTTTGGACTTTGGAGTTGGACTCAGCTGATGATGATGGATTGAAGAAATGTTCGGGCCCATATATAATAGAAGATTGGCCTTGGTTTAACCATTAGCCCAAGGCCATGTTGCTACTTATTGCTGCTCTTGTTTATCCACCGTGGCAATCCGTGTGACACTAAACCAACGATGGGGATCATCTAATATTGTGTTTCTTCTATTTAATCAAACGGTGGGAATCTATCAAGAGTGTGCTTTCTCTGGAACCTTCTACTTGTCATATAAATACTTGTGTCTCTCTCTTGAGTTTAGTTTACGGGTCTTGTGTTCAGTTCTTTGATATTTTTCTCTCTAAACTAGGGTTTCCAGATCATTTGTTACTGATCATTTAGGTTGTTATTCCCGTGTGTTGTAAGATCATATGTCAATGATCTTATAGAGAGAGTTATCAGATCATATGTCAATGACCTGATTAGGTTTTGTTGATTAGGTCCTGTGATTGTTTTCTATTAGGATTGTTTGTATTTTGGATCTTCATTTTGTAAGGTTTGATTCAGTAATAAAGTTCATCAGTTTGTTTGTCATTTTGATCATCAAAATCTGACACATTTAGTTCAAACTTTTGCAATATTTAACACCTTTATGGACTAAAGGTGTTACAAATTTCAAAATTTGAGCCTTTCTGTGACTATTGCCAAAATTTACATATTAGTAGCAAAATATTGGCAAGTTGATGGGAACCTTTTTAGTGACCATTTGCCCAGTTTATATATGGTCCTCCGTGTATTTCGATTTTGGGAATTTTACAATCAACAAAACCCACAATCACTTAGAACATATAAGCATTCACATATCTCTTTATATGCATGACACACACATACATATAGATAAGACACGCAATATCGTCAATGACTTGTACTTTATTAACTACTACCGGTTATGCTACCGATCTTCAGTTAGTATTGGGTCTATGCTTTATGTTCATCGATGACAATAAGGTGTGTCTTATGATAGTTTCGAAACAAAATATATGTATGTATGTATGTGAGCAAATATACATACACAAATTCACTTACGTATATAACGTAAAACTATAAAATCGTCAATACACACACGCACACTGAACTTAATCAGTGATTCGAATTATTGACACAAAAAATCATCGTAAGTGAAGAAGATTGTTTTCGTATAGGTGTGTTGTTGTTTCATAAGGAACTTATTCTCTTATGGAAAATGTACCTTTAGCTTCTTATAATCAAATAACTAACAAAAAAAATAGATTTAATTGGAACTAATTAACCCACATATGTTAGCACTTAGCACAATGTATGAAGATACATGAATTCCATGTCATCTTATTATGGGCCATCCAAGTGAGAAAGCAATGGAGGAGGGATAAAAAATATGCTTGTATCTTGTACATATCATAAAAAAAGTTGGTTAGGTTATATACACACTTGATCAATGTAGTTATTTGGATGATTTTTTAACCATATAAGGATCCTAATAATATTTTTACAAGTGAAAATAGCAATAAATAGAATAACTTTAATGCTTTTCTTTGTCCAAATAATACAAATGGAATCATGTAAATAGGGGCATTGTTGTAATTGTAAGCATGTGAAACTATTCTTTTGGTATATTGCTTCCTCTATCTAAGCTAGTTTGGATAGCATAGTTTACACTAAATGGGTAGAGGATTTAAGACAGTGGGCTATAACATAAAGAACAAATGAACCTAGTCTTTTACTGGATAAGAATGTTAAATGAATTTAGTTTTACATGTCATGCCATCCACAAGATTTTAGAATCTTTATATGATACTCATGTTTAGATATAGGTCGCGAGGATCAATGTTTTAGATTGCATGTCGAGAATAAATTAAAAACTGTTTTAAATTGATACGTTTTGTGTTTTTATGTATAATACTATGTCAAAAGAATATAAAACATCATGTCTAAAATTTAAAACACAACGCTTATATAAACTTCTCATACTTTATACAAAAAATGCCCTTTATATATGTGTGTGTGTATATATAATACACATATGTAATTATTTTTTTTTCATGTTGTTGTACCTATCTCCATCTTGATCAATCTTTGTATGTATGGTTTAAAGACTTTATTACACGAAGACATAAAGTTAATTAATGAAACAGTAAGTGTGAACCATTTGTATTTAAAACACAGTGTTTATATAGAAAAACACCAAATGTAATAACTAAAACACAATCAAATGTATTCTAGACAAGAAATTTAAAACACGCTGATTAGTTTCTTCGTATGGTGTTTTAGATTGCATGTCCAGAATACATTAATCAGTATTTTAAATTGTTAAGTTTTGTGTATTTTTATATAAAACTACTAGATTATACCCTGGGAACGTCCCCGGGTTGAGAAATCTAATATGACATATCAATTTTACATATGAAATAGAATGATGCGTTTTACAGTTACATGCAAGAAAGCTTCGGGTAGCACCTAACCAAAAACAACTAACAATGTATCTCCAATGTTAACGCCTAACCTTAAACAATGTATAACTCTAATATTAATAACTAACCTAAAACAATGTATAACTCCAATGCTAACACATGTTGAAAATAAAATTCATACTTACTGATTTGAACATAATTAGTGACTTGCCTATACATGATTAATGAATTACCTGAACACTTTGTTTTTTTTTCCTGTATGAACAAAACCACACAAAAAATAGTCGTTTTTTTCTCCGTTTTTATATAGCACTATGGTACTCATTGGAAAGATAATAAAACGCTCGATAATTTGGCGTAATTTTTCTCTTTAAAAAATCTCGTATATAAAAGATATTAACGTTTAAAAATTATGGGAGGAAACATTAGAGAGAAAAATCAAATTTTTTTTTTAATTTTTTTTCTAAAATCAATTAATGCCACATGGCACACTCAAAGGTAAGAATGCCCACATGTACGATTTGTTGCTTTCAATTATTATAATGACTTCTCACACTTTCACTACTAGAAAAATGACCTATCTTGACACGCATTTTATGACACGCACTTATTTATGACACTCAAAAGCATGTGTCATTAAAAAACTGTCATGGTTTAAAAAATTTGGTTAAATAATGACACGCTTTTTTGCGTGTCAACACTGTAATGTCAAGAATTCAAAAAACATGACGGTATAACATTTGTGTGTCATCTTTAGTGTCATAACTCATAACTATTTCCCTCCCAATCCCCCCACCCCCCTGCTCTCTCTTTCTTCTTTTTCTTTCTTAAGTTAAATTCACAAATTTATTTTCCCCAAAATCAAACCAAATCCATCTACCAAACCCTAAGTTCATAAAAATCCTAATCAACCAACGGTAGAACAAATCTGATCTGAAGCTTTGGAGAAAGAACTTATTGTGAAGAAAACAAAGGGATTGAAGAAAACTTATAGATGGAAAATAGTGTCATGAAAGCGTGTCATAAATGCGTGTCAAAAAAGCGTGTCATAAAAGAGTGTCATTAACGCGTGTCATTAAAAGATGACACGCGCTTGCATGTCATAAAATTTAATGACATGTTCTTCCTTGACACATTTTTGTGTGTCATAAACACCCTTTTATGACGCGCAATGCGCGTCAAGATAGGGTATTTTTCTAGTAGTGTTTATATGAAAAATGTCCTCTATATATGTGTGTGTGTGTGTGTATGATATAAGGTTATATTGGAAACCTTTGTTATAGTGAAAACCTTGGAAACTCTAACTTCCCAACTTTTTTTTTATGAAAATTTTAGGGTATGTAACGTAACATACATGATTTTAAGCATTTTGGGCCAAAAAATCGAAAAAGCGCCGAGCCGTTTTTTTTTAAATAAAAACCGTCTTCAGGTAACAAATAGTTAACACGTGTTAGTTTCGCTTAACATGTGTTAGTCGAAATTTTATTTATTTAAAAAATAAAAGTACTCGGCTCTTTTTTTTATTTTTTTGGCTCAAAATGCTTAAAATCATGTATATTACATGCCTTAATTTTTTCAAAAAAAAAAAAAAAAAAAAATTAGGAAGTCAGAGTTTCCAGAGTTTTCACTCTAAGAGTGAGTTTCCACATTATCCTTACCCTGTGTGTATGTGTGTATATATATAATACACATATGTAAGTGTTTTTGTTTTTTTTCATCTTCTTGTACCTCTCTACTGTATGTATGGTTTAAAGACTTTATTACATGAAGACATAAAGTTAATTAATGAAACAGTAATTGTGAAACATTTGTATTTTTTAGAATCTTCATTCTCACACAAGCACACCAATAATACACAAATATATGGGGACATCAATAATTTTTGTGGCATTCAGTCCATACTAGAATACGAATCCCAACTGTAGAAAAAAAAAACATATTGTCGCTGAGATTGGATAGAACTTCAAAGAACCAATTATGGAGTACCATTCTTCATGCATTTCCCGCCAAATTTTAACCAACAGATTAATGACAACTGAATTCAAAAGTATGCATTATTAGATACCAAGAATATGTATATATACAGGGAACAAAAACTATCCATTTATTCCCTAAGAATATGAAGAAAAGAAATAAAAAAAATAGTTCAGTAATTTGCATGGAGCAAGAACTAGATGCTATGTTTAATGAGTGGTTCATGCATAAGTGACTAGTCCATTCTCAATATTTACCCAAAACAATTAAGGACTTTATATATGTATAGCTTTGAACATAATCTTTATAAGAATTCTCTTTAGTCTTTTCTTGGTTTTTATTTTTATTTTTTATTTCATGAGATGAAAGGAAAAAGTACGAGGGTGACTTTTTAATATTTAAAGAATTTTGCATTGCATCTACCGAATTTATTATCCACTAAATAAGTTATATATAAGCTTCTCAAAATACTATTGTGGGTTCTAGGGTAATAGAGCCTTATTTTAATTTATATAATTATATAATTTCCGAATAGAGCGAGGTTCACATGTCGCATAGAGAGGCTTATAGCATGATCAGGGGCGAAGCTTGGTTTTCGAATCGGGAGGGGCAAGACTCAATTTTTTTCAATCGGTAGTGACAAATCGGTGGGGACCGGACTCAAGCCGAACTCAATTTACCTACGAAAATAACAAATTTATACCACTACGCCAAAAAAAACAGAGGGGGTCAGGGTCACCCCTGGCCCAACATATCATTCACCCCTGAGCACGACATATGTCGTCTGTCGGGTGGCCTATCAAGATTCAAGACCGTGTCTATGGCGACATAAAAGGAACCTATCGCAGCCAACGTTTAGGGTCAACAAGTATTGTGACGACATGTTATCACAATCTTAAGCCTATAGCGACGGCCTTTGTCGCTATAACCGCGAGAAAAGTGTCTGCTATAGGGTAGTGTTTGCTATAACTGGTTTTCTTTTGAATGTAGAATTACATTTAAAAGATGTTATGATATGATAATACAATAAAATATACTATTTACTTATTTCTTTCGATTGATTTTACTAGTCCATATTGACTAAAAGGGGCGTAAAGTAGTATATTCATCCCATTACGTGGAAGTTGACATTTGAGAAAAGAGATGCCTAAAGATTTTTCGATCTCTCGCGATGTGTTCTAATATTATTGTTCTTATTCATTACAAGTCAACTAAATTCACTTTGTTCCCGTTTACTTAATTAATCAAGACAAAATATTGATTGAACTATGAGAGTCATCCCTGAAGATTTAGGATTCGAATTATTAAAAAGATATGTCCTTTAGACCTTAACTTTTAAGTTTTAAATAAGTATTGAGCTTATAAATTGATTAATAATAGGCCTAAGTTTTAAGGTTAAAATTAGTTTTCTACAAAAAAAACACACATATAACATATGTTTATAGGCATTTTATATAAAAAAAAATTGTGCCCTAGAATAAACCGGACCCTAGCCATGGGTACGTCTTTCCCAACTACCCTAAGAGCCTCCCATGTGAAATAGAATTCCCCTCATAGCTATAAGAACAAAAGAATAAAACTAAAAAAAAATCTTGTATACGTACATAATTACACGTGCTTAACCGAAAATAATGTTATTTAAAAGTTAGTAAATGCAAATTCCATATAGTCGATTATGTACACCAACAACCTATTATATTCTTCAGCATATATATACTATCAGTCTTTCATTATATATGAACTTTGTTAGTATATAGTATGGTAAAGTTTGATTGTGTGTATCCATACTAATTATTATATAATGATGTGTTTAAAATACTTTTCTTCGATAGGAAACCAAACTTTACGTTTAGTTTTGTCATATTCCTTTGAAAAGTTGCAAAATTCATGCCAATACTAGATTCCATAACGTGTCTAAATTTGAGGATGCAATTTCATGCCTATTGTCGCATTTTCTTTCCTATTTCATGCCATAATTCTTATGAACTCCATGTTGATCTTTTTTACTTCTTAGCACAATGTTTAAATTCTTGCACAAATTTTGGATTAAGTGAATTCCTTGCATGCCAATATTTTCAATGTTTTAGTCAAGATTCCTTATTCATTTCTATTCTTAAAAAAAACAAACAAACAAACAAACACCATCTCAAATAATATTAAGAAGATTAAACTTTTGTCTCGGACAGTCGGAATAGTTGTATTCTTAAGAGTCTTACGACATTCGGTGTGGATGCGGCATAGGCACAGCATGCAGATGATGGGCCGGGCAACACCGCCCCCTTGGACCGGCAACGGCATGAGCATCTTCTCCTTGCCGGTCTTGATAGGCCATTTTTATTATTTTTAATAATTCTGGTCAATGAGGAGGCCCGTCATTATAGTACACACCACCCCTTTGAAGGCCCATCATCAACCCTCCACACCCAATAGCCTACGTAAAGGCCATTATCAACCCTCTACACACTATAGCCTTATAACACACATTTGTCGTATTCAAACTTGAAATATGAAATTAAGTTTTAATTTGAAAAGGTTAACATTGTTTTATTTGGTGCTATTTACTTTTTTTTAACGGCTAAATATTTCTCCCATTTAAATACACCATTTTTTGCCTCTTATGCGACTTGAACTTCCAATCTCTTATTTGGAACACCGACACCTTTACCACCACACCAAAGAGGTGGAGCATTTGGTACTATTTACTATTGGGGAAATGGAATCTAATAATCCCAACTTTGAGGGGTTGGAAGGCAACAGTCCTAATTTGAAACTTGTACTTCAGCAGTCCCAACTTGTCATGTATTTTATTTTGTTGGTCCCAAACTAACCTCAGTTAAGTTTTTCTGTTAAATGCTGACGTGGACTGCCACGTGGCGTCTGACGTGGCCAATCTGTCCCACTTGGCAAAAAAAATGGGCCCTCTATATCCACTTGGATTTTTTAATTAAAAAAACTTTTAATTATAAAAAACTTTTAATAATAATAAAAAAGAATTATATATATATATATTATACACACATACAATATATACACACACATATACACACTATCTTTCATCTCTCTTCTCTCTACCACCCACCACCACCACAACCATCACCACCAACCACCACCACCACAACCATCACCACCAACCACCTCCCACCACCACCACAACCGCTCCCCACCAAATTAGGGCTTCTTCCACCACGAAACCATAATCAGACGAAACCATAACCATACCAAAACCACCAGATCTGCAACCACCTCCACAAAACCCCACCTACAACCACCAACAACCACCTCCATCGCCGCTATCTGCAACCACCTCCACAAAACCCCACCTACAACCACCAACAACCACCTCCACAAAACCCCACCTACACGAAATCCTAATTGTTTTGGGGGAGAAACCCTAACAATGATTTGTAGCTTATAGAGGAGAGAGAAATGGAACCAAGAAGTAATAGAAAGTAGAGGAGGAGTTCCGGTGGCGGTGACACCCTCGACGCCTGATCGTGAAACCACAAGTAAAACCCATCTCTTGGTCGATAATGGTGAAGACTCGGTGACAATTCATGAGTTCTGATGAGACCGGCGGTGGTGGAGAAGGCTACTCTCTCTCTCTCTCTCTATCTATCTCTCTCTCTCTCTCTCTCTGTATGTGTGTGTGTGTGTGTTTACTTTATCAGAGTTGGGGGGGTTGGTGGTGTTTGTAGTGGTGGTGTTTGTGGTGGTGGTGGACGGTGGTGGTAGGTGGTTGTTGTTGTGGTGAAGATGATGAAGATGTAAGGGTGTATATATATATATAAATTCTTTTTATTATTATTTAAAGATTATTAGATTGTGTGGGTCCCACTTTTTTTTAAGAAAAATAATTAAATTTGATTAAAACATGTGGATAATGGACCCCACCTCCTTTTTTTTATGACAGACACACACTTTATGCCACGTAGGACTGCCACGTGGGTTGCCTATGTGGCACTTAACTGGAAAAACTAATTGAGGTTAGTCTGGGACCAACAAAATAAAAAGGTTGACAAGTTGGGACTGCTGTAGTACAAGTTTCAAGTTAGGACTGTTGGCTTCCAACCCCCTAAAGTTAGGATTATTATATTCCATTTCCCCTTTACTATTTAGTGAAATTATCGTATGTGACACCCTAAGGCCATAGGGAATGGTCACGTTTATAGCCGTCATCACTACCCTTCACATCATCGCCACATCACTTCACCCTCCATCACTACTTGCTATGATATGACCGCTACCCCTTAAATTTATTAGGACAAAATAATTAAAACCAATTAGGCCCGTGACAACCGTGAGCTCCCTCACAATCATCACGCGTTAGGGAGGAGGCCAAGGATATGGTGCCACACGAGTAGAGGTTCTGTTGTTTTTGAGTTGATTTAAGGAGAGGATATGGTTGATCCATAGTAAACGTCATTAACGTTCACGCCCTGCATGAGATGTGCCCCCGTGTGTAGATCCTTGACCAAGAAATGATATGGAAAAAATTCAACATAAACACGGTTAGGTTAGTACGACAAATCTTGGCAACATAAATAAGGTTATTGTGCAAATTAGGAGCAATAAAGACATTTTTTAGGAATATAGGACTTGAGTTTGTGGAAATATGTATCCAGTATGTGTTATAGGAAGTGATTTACTGTCACCAAAAACAATCTCATCCGGGCTGTCATATTCAGAAATAACATGCACAGAATTCTAATTTATGGCGGTGTGATCAGAGGCACCAGTATCCCACATCCATGAAGGATTTGTGGCATGAGGAGAGGTATGGCTTACCATCGGATTTGCTGATGAAGTTCCATTGTAGAGACTTAATGTTCACGGAGAAAACAAACTAGCTTGCGGCATTCTTTAGTTTCATGTCCTGGGATGTTACAGTAGTGACAATAAAAGAGTGTTCCTGGCGGTTTGGTTAATAGGACCCGAGAAGGGGTTCTTTTGAGACCAAGATGAGCGATTCTGGGAAGAGGTGGCTGCGTATCGTTGGTTCCGATTGTCATTTTCAGACCTGTTGTAGGAACGATTCGGAGGTTGGTTGTCACACTGATGAGAGGGTGTTTTACCATGTTAAGATGTATTTAATTATGTGTTTTTGTGTGATTTATATCATAAAACATGGTTACTTTGAGATTGTTGGTGAATTACATGTGTACGGTGCTTAAAAGTACTAACTGGAGCTTATTGTAAGGTTCCGGGAGAGGGTAGGAGTGGACTGGATGCATTTTTGGAGAAACTAAATGGATCTTAATTGAAGATATTAAATGATGATGTGATAAAGCTCTAAAATACGAAGACGTGGCCGCAAGAATCGAAGAAAACGGATGGTATGCGCTAAAATTAGAGCAGGTCAGCAACTTTTTGGTCCTAGAGCAGGGCTGCGCTAGGTGGGGCGCGGGGCTGCGCCGGGGGTCGGAAAAGTTGCGAATTTCAAGGATTTTTACCATATTTAAAGATAACTTCAACCCCAAAACGAAAAAAACACTGAACCCTAGCCGTTTTTCACCTCCCAAACACACTTTTCATCATCTAAAACCTCAATCCAATCAATCCCTTGATGCAATCATCATTCCAATCATCCGTTGAAGATCATATGATGAAGATGAGCGGCTAAACACTTATGTAACCACCTCCGGGTGTATGGTTCATTTGTGAAACCCTTTAACTTGTTTGATTTGGTACTTGGGATTGTTTTTCACTTGTTTGAAGAATATTTGTGGTTTAAAATTATTTAAATAATTCATTTGTGTTGCAATTGCTTATCTTTTTATCATTCGCATTCGGTTTTCTTGCATCGTGAGCAGTTTGATAATTGGGAGAGTAATTGATACTTGTGGGTTGGTAATTGAATTGTACAGATTATTATTAAAAACTTGTGTTCGGTTATCACTTGTTTTGAATCGTTCAACAAAACCATGTCTATGTGGTATCCTATCATTTAACCAGGTTTGGGTGAATCATAGAACCAGAAGCTCGGAGGGGTTACTTCTTTCTCATTACTGTTTACAACTTTTCAAATTCATTTTCTAAATTTCAAAGCAAAAACAAAGTAATTAGGTTTTAGTTTAATAGTTAAAGTTACAAAACTACTCTTTCCACCAATTCCCTGTGGAGACGACTCGACTTACATTATACTACTTATTTTCATATTTTTGATTGACCCAACGACATCGATCAAAATGGTAAGTATTCCCGCCTGTCACGCGGGTGACCCGGGTTCGATCCCCGGCAACGGCGCCATTTTTAAAAATAAGTTTTTAAAAAAATATTTGAATTAGCTTTTGTGATGGGAAAAACTATTAAGTCAATAAGTTGCTATTTAAAAAGTGTTTGACTTAGCATACAGTGGAGATTGGTTGTATGGGTAGGTAAATTTGTAATTTGTATTCCAAAAGCCAAAACAAAAAGTTAGGATTTGTGGCTTTTTGAAAACAACTTTTTAACCCATATCAAAATGGCAAAAGGGAAATTGATTTTACTGTAGCCAAGCAGCTTATTGGCTTATTGGTTTTTGAAGAAGATAAGTAAATAAACTATTTTTCAACTCAATTCCAAACACCCTCTCAGTTTAATCTAAGAGGGTGCTTGGGATTGAGTTTGGAAATGCAAAAATGCTTTTGGTTAGAATGCTTATTAGCTTATGACTTTTTGAAAATGAGTTTTAAAAAAAAGTGTTTGGATTATCTTTTAGGATGAGAAATGTCAAAAAGTCAATATATTGTTTTTTAAGTGTTTCGCTTAACTTATTGTGAATATTGGTTGTATGGGTGGTAGATTTGTAATTTTTTTCTAAAAGTCAAAAGCTAAAAACCTGGATTTCCAACTTTTCAAAAACAATTTTTCTACCCTTAAAAGTCAAAAGCCAAAACTCAAAACAGAAAATATGTTTTTGGGTTACACAAACAACTTATTGACTTATTGGTTTTTCCAAGCCAACAAGTCAATAAGTTGTTTTGAAACTCAATCGCAAACACCCTCTAAATCGATTAAACTGAAAACCAAATCGCAAAACCGAACAAAATTACACATTTGCTTTTCGTTTCGAAGAATATCCATTCGGGTCAAGCACAATAATCCGTTTTCATATGTTTAGCCCATAATTCAGTTAGCCCAATATAGCTATTCAAGCCCATCTTTGCAACCCATATGTAGCTCAGCTATCCTACTGAAATCGGTTTGGTTTGAACCCGAAACCCGACCCGATAACATCCTAAACAACATTTGCAGGGGTTTTGTAAAACCCTAAACATTATTATTCAAATTTCAGAGCAATGGTTTCAGCTGCTGACGGTGGTAGTGCCGGAGACGGTGGCGATGTGAATATTATTCCTCTGCTGCGTACGTTAGCCAAAGGGGCAGCTGTAACCATAGGTGGGGTCTTATCCATCACTGCAATTTCATCCACTACAGTTGCATTATTCACACAGCATAAAAAGGTAAACACAAATACCCATCACACCCTTGTTACTTGATATTACTTTTTACTAGTTTTTATAGATTAAATTGAGGAAATTATGTAGAAAGATTCAATTTTTATAAAGATTTAGGGCTGTACAGTGTTTGATTGTATTAGAGCATTCACAGCTAGGGGTGTGAATTTCCACCACGACACGAACATAACACGAAATTCGTGGGTTTGGGTTTAGCCTACACGGGTTCGGGTCATTTCAGGTTGAACCCGCCAACCCGTTTAGCTAATCTGGTTGGGTCCGGTTCAACCCAAACTGGTTGGCCGGTTGACCCGTTTAACCTATTTATTTATATTTTTTGGGCTCTTCGTGTCGTAGTTATAAATTAAAAAGAAACTGACATAAGATTTAACAATAAAAAAATAATTTTTATATTAAATTTGTAATTTTGTTGTAAAATTTTAATTTTAAAATAATGTTATACGCGAAATAGCAAAGTAAAAAAAATTCGGGTCAAACAGGTTGCGTTAGGGTCAACCTGCAAAATTTCAGGTCTTGTTCAGGTTCATACAGCAGACACAACTTTCGGGATTGGGTCGTTCGGGTTCTGGTCAGGTTGGACCGGTTAATCCGCGAACACGAGCTGTTTAACACCCCTATTCACATTAGCTCCACCGTTTTTTACCCTATAATCTAACTAAAAATCACACTTTTTAATATTATCTCTCATTTAAAAAAATCCCTCATATCTCATCCACCATTTTTATCTTTATCTTACTCATAAACACTTATTTATTATATTTCTCATTTTTATACACTCACAATAATTTGATAGAGGGTAAATAGTAGTTTTTCATATATAAAAAGTTACTGTAACAATTTTTCATATTATAAAAATGGGTATAGAGAAAGATGGTTCTTATGTGGAGTGAAAAATGATGTTTTTAAGACATTAACCTTGTATTTTGAAAATAGGGGGAGATATGATGGAGCTGATGTGAATACTCTTGTATGGATGCAGGATCAAATTGGGTCACCACCGCCACCATCATCATCATCATTGTTATCATCTTCATCATCATCATCATCATCACCTATGATTAAAAAGAATGCAATATCATGTGATGTATGCAGAGCAACAGGGTTTTACATGTGTAAATTATGCAAAGGGAATGCTACTATAGAGTGGTCTCCATTGTATGAACCTGTGTTCATAAATCCATGTCTTTGCCCTACTTGTGATGGACATAGGTATATTCAGTTTCATCTTTAAATCTGACCAAAGTTATGTTCTTTGTGTATAAGATATCAAACATTACACTCTTAACCTTACGAAAGTATGTTCGACAGAAGCCTTAGGAGATTAAACAAATGAATCAGCTATGTTAACATTTGATTTGGAACTATGTTTTAACGTTTTCAAATTAATCAAAGGGGTACTCGACACCTTTGTTTTGAGTGCGCTTTACGCCTTTCTTTATTGGGACAAAATGTTTATTATACGCACAAAGAAAAATGCAAGTTAAAGTGGTAATTGACAGCGGAATTGTTATTTTGATATTAGGATTCAACGATGTCTTAACTGTTTGGGGAGTGGATTCATCCAACAAGCTAAAGGTATGTATGAACGATCGGTTTGACTTATAAGAACATTGTTAGATATTACATGTGTGTTGACTTTTGTGGTCAATTGGATAATATTCTTGTTTCTAAATTGATTTTCATTCTTTAGAGTATCAAGAAACTGAAACCTTGCATTAAGCTTCTATAGATATGTTATGCTTAAAGAAAATGCTGATTTAAACTTTTCTTATCAGTTATAATAATATTATTTCTAATTTCAAAGAAGCCTGTTTGACACCAGAAGTCAAACTATACATTAAATGAGATTTGTTATAGTGCTTGAAATTTCTTGCAGCAAATGAGTAAATTGGTTGGAGCTCTTTCATAGTTTTTGTTGAACTAAACCAGCTCGCACGGGCCTTCAACAATTGTCTTGTTCGGTTTTGATCTGGTTGCAATTAGGTTGAGTTTGAGTTCACGTCAAGGATTTGGACTCGGATTGCATAGCTTAATTAGTGTTTTTCGTTCATCATGACTGTGTGTAATAAACTCAAATTCGATTCGATAGTTTAAGTATACCTATAAACAAGATTGTTTCAAGAGCATAAGATGAACTTGAGCTTGAATTTACCAAGTGTTGCGTATTTTTATTATATAAAACTAGTTTATACCCCGGGAGCGTCCTAGGTTGAGAAATCTAAGTAAAGTGAATAAATTTAGAAGTATCTAAACTATAGAAGTATCTAAACTATTATTATTATTATTATTATTATTATTATTATTATTATTATTATTATTATAAACAAATCTCTGCCATAAGTTATCATATTCTAATATAAAAAAAGGGTAATTGGGTCGGGTATCACCTAATCACAGGCCCGACCCAAACCCACAATTTTTTTTAACTAATTCCAAACCTGACACAATACCTGTCGGGTTACAAAAAATAGTCGTTTTTTTCTCCGTTTTTTATATAGCACTATGGTACTCGTTGGAAAAATAATAAAACACTCGTTAATTTGGTGTAATTTTTTTCTTTAAAAAATCTCGTATATAAAAGATATTAACATTTAAAAGTTATGAGAGAAGACATGAGAGAGAAAATAATAAAGTTTTAATATTTACATTTAGTATATTAGGTATTTAATAGATTATGTTAAATCATATTTAAACCATATTTATTCTTTTTTTTAATTGGTCTAGAGTTGTCACATCACATCCTATGTGGCATCTCTCAAAAGAGAGATTGCATAATATTATGACATGTCATAAAAAATGCTTTGGTTTATTATATATACTAGCTGATTACCCCTAGAAGGTCCCGGGGTTGAAAAAATTAATATGATTTAATAAAAAATGATAAAAGAAGAAAACTCAAATCACGAAAAGAGTAAATAACTAAAACATAATCAATCTTAGTTAAAAAAAATTTATTTAAAAAGTTAAAAAAAATAAAAAGCATAAATCATATTAAACATAATACAGTATTAAAAGGATAACCTTCAACATATAATCATCTTCACGTAATTTAAAATATGTTACAATTTGACTTTGACTTATATAGATGTAGAATGCATGATGGGGGTTGAAAAATATAACCATTCTAATAATTCTAATACTAATAGTAATAATTATTAATCTTGTCATTAAATAAATAAAAAATAACATTGCTATAAGGTGACACCATGTGTTGCAGTGTTGCGCGATTCTTTCTCCTAGCTTCTCTTGATGAAGTATACATATCCATCTTTAGAAGAGTAAAATTCCAATGATAGCATGGCGATTGGGCTGAATTTCAACATCGTAGATAAGAACTGGTTTAAAAGAAAAAACATGATTAATGAATAACCTGAACACTTTGTTGTTTTTTTTTTTCTGTATGAACATAACCCCACAAAAATAGTCGTTTTTTTCTCCGTTTCTTATATAGCACTATGGTACTCGTTGGAAAGATAATAAAACGCTCGTTAATTTGGTGTAATTTTTTTATTTAAAAAATCTCGAATATAAAAGATATTAATGTTTAAAAATTATGGGAGGAACATAAGAGAGAAAAAATTAAATTTGTTTTTAAATTATTTTTTCCTAAAATAACTCAATTTAATTTTAGTAATTGAGAATTGAGAGATAGAGAGATAAATTTAGGGTTTTATGTTTATCTTTTTTTTTTTAAATTAAAAAAGGAAATAATTCAAAAACACTAAAATCTTTTAATGATGATGCCACGTGGCAGTTTCATGAAAAGGCTGAAGGCACCATTGCACGCCACGTCAGCAATGTTCAATTCTTTTATATATATTAATAGATAGATATAGATATAGATATAGATATAGATATAGATATAGATTAGAGGATAATTCCTAAACTCAACAAAAATACCCTTCTACTTTTTAACTTCTCTTTAACCCTCAAACATTTGATATGTAACCTGTTTCACTCCAACTCATAAAAAAACAAAAAAAACCCACACACGCATTCCATCTGTGGCTTTATATCCGTGAAACATACTCGTACCCTACTACCCCTACCACCGTTGGTTGTATTCTCGTGGGAGTAGTGAGATACGGCTATGCTAAATTCGGCTGGCGTCGTGACCCCCTAAGAGTTGGTTAACCAATTAACAAAATCATTCTCTACAATAATTAACTTAACTTAGCCTTTAATAATCAAAATTTATCAGTTAATAAAAATTTTAAAACCGAAAATTTTAGCCCATGAGTTTTTTTTGAACGACGAGTTTCTAGATTTTGAGTGCGAGATCCCCGCACCCCCAAACAGGGGGGGGGGGGGGCTCACCGTACTCTGGTTAGACTATGTTGTCTTAACCGAGCCCATGGTGACTTCAAAGTTTGGCTTACAAGATATATGATATATCCCAACAAATTTAGCACTTAACATAACCCTGTTAATGTTATAATATCTCACATGATCAATCTCTTAAGTCACGTGACGGGTATTTTAATCATTTCACAAGATATATGATATATCCCCACATCTATATTGATCTTGAATTTGCAAGGATAATAGAGAGTAAACATGAAGCATGTAAATGATTAATAAAAGTTATAGCAAAAGGGTAAAATCTGAACTAAAATGTACATCTAACTAAATTAGTGGGTAATTCGCGTGTTGCGGTGGAACTAAAAATTGCATCAAAATTTATCAATTCATTACGATGTAAAATGCGTCCAAAACTTTTTATTTGAATGATATATTAAATAAAGAATAATTGCATCAAACTATATGTACTCGTTAATTTCCTCTCTGCATTATCATATTTTGAAATCAATTAGTAAGATAGTGAGATGCACTGTGAGCCAAATTAAACAAAAGCTTTCTTCTTCGGTGGTTGAATCCAATGATCATATATTTCAGATCAAGGCATGTTTACGTGTATGAATATTCATTTGTTTCACAAGGAACACTTTAGAGCATATAATATATACCATTAATATTGATTATTACCGAATATTCTAACAAACGATATGATGTAATTTATAAATTCAAACAAACACTCAACCAAAACAACATGATATAAGCTATAAAACAAACGTTAAAGGTGGAAACAATGATAACCATAACTAACCGCTACTTTTGGTTTTCACAAAAACAATTAATCGACCCATCAATTTTTATTTGGTTTGGTTTTTTCGGTTCGATTTTGTCGGTTAATTTAGTTATGCTTCGGTTAATTCAGTTAATTTACCCATTGGCAAAAGACCATCCATATCTGCGGTCTCAACAGCGTAAGTGACCCAACCCGTCACCAGTTCTAAGAGAATCTCACCGCATGATAAAATATCTAGCTTATATAGAGGCCTGTAAACGAACTGAACGTTCATGAACTGTTCGGCGGGAAGTTTGTTTATTTAAATAAATGAACGACCACAAACACAATTTTTTGTTCGTTTAATTAAACGAACGAACATGAACACACGTTTTGTTCGTTCATTTATTTCCGTTTATGTTCGTTCATTTATGTTCGTTTAATTAAACTTCACATTATTTTTATTATTTATTTCCCTTTTGTTAAGTAACCTTAATTTATATTATATTATATACAATATATTTGATAAGTTCTAAAAACTTAACCCTAATTTTAACATTCAGCCACTTCACAATCTCACCTCTCTTCTTCTCCACACTCCACAAGCCTACCTTCTTCCACTTCCGACCGGCCACCTCCACCGCCCCCGTCTCCACTCTCCCGCCTCCAGCCTCCACAACGCCGCAAGTATGACCCATCTTCGTTCATATTGATCATTTGTGTTCGTTTATGTTCATGAACTGTTTGTTTAGGTTTTAAATGAACGAACATAAACGAACACGAACCCGAACACGACAAATTTCTTAATGAATGAACACGAACACAAAATTATGTTCGATTATGTGTTCGTGTTCGGTTAAAGTTAAATGAACAAACACGAACACACCTGTGTTCGTGTTCGTTCGGTTCGTTTACAGGACTACTTACATATAACATTTATAACGATCGAACAAGACTACGGGGCTGTTTGGTTGATTAAGTGCTGAATCATTAAGAGGTCTGAATGGTTAAGAGGTCTGAATGGTTAAGCGCTGAATCATTAAGTTGGAACTCTTAATGGTTAGTTTTCTCGTCCCACATTGGTAGGGGAGCCCTATTAAGGTTCAGCCTAGTTCAGTGCTTAATAGTTCAGTGCTTAATGGTTCAGCAACATCCCAAATCTTAATGATTCAGACTTAACCATTCCATTCAGAAGCTGAAACAAACGCGCTGAATGCTGAATCATTCAGCGCTGAATGATTAAGAGCCTCATTAAGAGGCTACCAAACAGCCCCTACACCCGTCAACCTCTCCAAGAAAATCATTTTTTAGTTTGATGGAAGAAGTAAAAAAAAAAAAAAAGGGTTGAATGGGATGGGAAGGCTTGAACAGCTGACGTGGGCCGTACATATTGTGCCCTAATTGAAACACAAATAAAATCTTCCCTCTTTCTTTCTTTCTTTCTTTCTAGTCGCTGCTGTTTGTTTATCTGTCTCCCTCCCTCCCTCCATAATAATAATAATAATATTGTAACTTGACACTCAAATCTTTCTTTGATCATGGGCAGCAGAGCTAACGGCAGTGCAAGCAGCAATGGCGTTGACAAAGGCGTTGACTTCGCCAACTATTTCTGCACCTACGCCTTTCTCTACCACCAAAAAGAAATGCTCTCTGACCGTGTCCGTATGGACGCTTATTATACCTCTGTTTTCAACAACAAACACCACTTCCTTGGAAAGGTACTAGTTTCACCTTATTCATTTATGCTTACACTACTCACATGATGGGTTGATTATATGGGTTGCATCATTGTTATAGTCGCTAATTATAGCATCTCCAATGCTGGAAACTTATGAAATGCTAAACCATTCCAAACCTTCACCTCACCGGTTACCTACTTTTATATATAATAATAATAATAATAATAATAATAATAATATTATATCATAATTGTGTGTGGTCCCCACATTTCAAATCTTGGTTTTAAAAAGCTCAAGGCGACGAGATGTAAATCCGAGGCCCAAAGGGCAAAAGCGGTGTTCAAATTTTGGTTTTGCTGTTTAAAAGGGTAGCGGCGCAGCTTGTAAAAAGAAAATGTTTTCTTAATGAGAAATATATCCACTTGCACCAAAATAAAATCTTGGTTTTAAAAAGCACAAGGCGCAAAAAACGACGAGGTCTAAAACCGAGGCGTAAGATGAGTATATAATTTTTTTAATATATCCCATAGGTTTTTAACTCCCCTTGCCCAAAATATAGCTATAAAATAAGGGTTTTTATATGATTTTAGCTACGTGTACAAGACAAAAAACCCAATGTACAACGTGTTGGTGCAAAAAAGTACCCTAGGTACAAGAGGTGCGCGCCTCAGGCCACCCGAAAAAAAAACGCAAAACAGTGTGTCTTTTTTGCGCTTCTTGTGTTTCCTCTAGGCACTGAGGGAAAAAGCCCCACGATTTGCGCCTCGCCGTGAGGTGCGCTTTTTTAAAACCAAGTTTCAGATCAAGTCTGGATGAGGTGGACAGGTCTGGACTCGAGCGTTTGAGAAGCTCTAATGTTTATACTGTATGATGTGTAAGACTGACACATAAACTACTAATGTGGCAACAGCCCGTATGAGTGTTATATTGTGGCTAATCATACCGGCATAATTGTTTATATGGGCTGTATGATTATTTAGTATGTATAATATGTGTTAAGACTCTCGGTTTTAAAAAGCAAGGAGCGCACCGAGGAAACAAGGCGCAAAAGCGCATTGCTTTTCGTACTTGAGGCACAAGTATTTTGTATTATTTTTTTATATACCTCTTAGGTTCTTAGCATCTCCTACCTGAAATTGAGCTATAAATATGCTTTATATATGATTTAATATATAAAGTAACTACACACACAACCTAAAAATCTGTATGTACTAACATTATGATGCATAAAAACTTGCCATGTACAAGAGCCAAGAGGTGCGTACCTTAGGCAGCTTTTTAGTGAAAAAATCGCGCCTCAGCTGCGTTATATGTAGCAAAAAGCGCAGACCCTCGCCTCATAGCTCACCTCATGCCTAGGCACACTTTTTTATACCAAGATTAATCTGATACAAAAGCGACTGATGTGACAACATAACGCACACCACTGACAAAGGCATACGTCATGTTGATCTTTTTTCTGCCGTCTTTGTGTGATGATTGTGGGTGGTGTATCAATGTAAAGTAGTCAATTAGTCATAGATGCAATGTGTTGGAGGGTCTTCTTTTTTGCTTGCTGTTTCTCTTGATATGGTTTTTGATACATCGTATAGGACTATAGAGTATAGGCAGTTATTGTCCAGTTTATGACCCTAAATGTTAGATTAATCGATGGTGCTTATGATTTTAATATTATGTTATCTTTGATTCTTTAGAATTGTGTTTTTGATGTAACATTAAAACCCAATTTGTTGTCGAGTTTGTGGACGATGTTAAGTGCTAAATTTGTGTTAAAATCTTTGAAACTAAACTAAAATGGTTATTCCATATTTCCATGGAGAAGACTGTGTTGGATGTAGGAACAGGTAGCGGCATTTTAGCAATTTGGTCAGCTCAGGCAGGTGCCAAGAAGGTGTATGCTGTTGAAGCTACTAAAATGGCGGAGCATGCGCGTGAGCTTGTTAAAGCGAATAACCTTCAGGATGTGGTCGAGGTTATTGAAGGTTCGATTGAAGATATAAGTTTGCCCGAAAAAGGTTAGTATTAAATAAGACTATCTTCTTCTTTGTTTTCTATTATCATATTGAAAACTTACGATTAATCATTAATGAACAGTTGATGTAATAATCTCTGAGTGGATGGGATATTTTCTTCTGCGTGAATCTATGTTCGATTCCGTTATCTGTGCCCGTGATCGCTGGCTGAAACCAACTGGAGTTATGTAAGTTATTTTACACATTTTATAAACTGTTTTATATTTAAATTGGTGTTCTTTTCAAAGAGAAATTAAAATTTTTTTATCTTGTTTTCTCAAACGTATACATAATATTGTTTTAATTGGTAGGTATCCAAGCCATGCTCGGATGTGGCTAGCACCAATCAGATCGGGATTAGCAGATCATAAAATGAGTGATTATGAAGGATGTATGGATGATTGGCATGGTTTCGTTTCGGATACGAAATCTTATTACGGCGTTGATATGAGCGTTTTGACAAAACCATTTTCTGAAGAGCAAAAAAAGTACTATTTACAGGTTGGAAGTTGGAACATTTGCTTTTTGTCTTTTATCTAATTAGTTAGATAATTTCGAAACAAAACAAACTATTTTATTTGATGTCATGCTTTGATAGTCTTTAACACGCGTTTAACGGTGTAGAATTCTGTGTGGAACAACCTTCATCCAAATCAAGTAGTTGGAACAGCGGCAATTTTGAAGGAGATTGATTGTCTAACAGTTAGCGTCGAAGACATACTTAAAGTTGAAGCTACCATTTCATCAACGATTATCAAAGAGGACACAAGGCTATGCGGTTTTGGTGGCTGGTTTGATGTCCATTTTAAAGTAAGTTTTTATGACCTTGAGTTTTCGACTGTCTTAGGGCTTAACTAACTGATATTTTTATTATTTAAAATTTAAATAAATTTACTTTTTTTATTTTAGGGAAGGACGGAAAATCCTGCTGAGTGTGAGGTTGAGTTGACTACGGCTCCCAGCGTAGATGATGGTACACATTGGGGTCAACAGGTTAGAAACTCTTAAACCTAACTTTCACATACAGTAATTCTGCTATGTTATATATTGAGCATTAGAAAAGACAACCATACCTTTCTACGCTCAGGGTATTTTAGGCAATTCACTGTACTTCAACTAGATTTCGTTAATGTTCTATGCTCGAAAGTTGTTTTTTTTATTCGAATGTTTAAAGTGCCCTTTAAGTCAAATGACATGATATAAAATAAGCCTTGTGGACTATATCAGTGTGATTTTCGAACCATTACAAACAGTATGAGACATTCGAAAAACAGAAATAAGAGGGAGTTTGGGATTTGCTTGTTTAAACAGCTTATCTGCTTATTGCGCTTTTTTAAAGCATATAAACACTTTCAAGTGATTTGGTTAAGAAAAATACCTATGCTTTCTACTTGCTTTCGAGTGAAATTGATTTCTTGCGGATTCAAATTTACAAGTTTACCCTTAACAAGGAATAAGCTAAATAAGCAAATCCCAAACACACCCTAATCATGAATGCTTGTATAAATGTTTCTATCTTGTTTTCTTGTGAAAGTTCTTAGCTTTTCTTTGGCACTATACGCAGGTCTTCCTCTTGCATCCCCCTGTCCGTGTAAACGAAGGGAATGAGATCCTTATTAACTTTTCAATGAGCCGTTCTGAAGAAAATCATCGTTTAATGAATGTTGATCTCGGGTATGAAATTAAGTCGTCTGGCAAGACGCTGCCACCTGTCAGAAACAAGTTCTATATTGAATGAAGCCGGACAACACCAGTACTATCGTTACAACATACGCAGCATTCCTCAGGTAATCAAACTGAAACCAGCATGAAAATTTTCCCTGCTGCCGTTATTTTTTCATGTAATTTATGTTGTATGATATCGGGTTTTTTGTTCTTGATACTTTTGTTTCATGTAAAAACATGATTTAGCTGTAAGCTTTATGTGTTATATACATTCAAGGAAGCAAATTTTTCTGCACATTTTGCTTTCTATTCAAGGGTATTTCTGTCTTTTCACCGCCTATTGCCGCCAAAGTACACCCAGCCACCAGCTGATTACATTATTCTATCAGGGTTAGACTATCCGGAGTGGTAGGGGGAAAGAGGGGGATGAAGCGCCATGTGGCCCGTGTGTGTGTGGGGGGGGGGGGGGGGGGGGAATAATTGTGGGGAGTGGAAGGGGGAGTGACATGTGGCATTTCTTTTTTCTTTTTTTTTTATAAAAAAACTTTCATATATTAAACATAATAATAATAATAATAATAATAGAAACCGAAAATATATTAAAGTAATAAAAAAAATAATTAATATTAAAATGAATATAAAAAAATTATATTCAAAATTTGAAATTCAAACGGTTACTGCTCCAAACAGTACAAACATCAATTTTTTTATTTAATTTCTTTTTTTTTACTAACCGGCCAAAACTAAATAAAGTATATGATTGTTTTTTTTTATATACAAGACCCTACCCAATCAAGAAGTGCCAAGTGCCCCAAACTTTTTGCCCCACGCCAAGTAGTTGCCCCCCCCCCCCCCCCCCCCCCCGCCATACCGGCGGTGGTGTTCCCCCCCTTCCCGCCCCTCTCCCGCCCCCACTCCGGATAGCCTTAGAACCGATTCTTTCTGGAACTCAAAAGTGTTGACTGTATAACAATAATGTATTGATGATTTACTAGTTTTTTAGTTTTTACTTTTTAGTTTTACTGTTTCTTGTTTCCCAAGTTAATTACTCGGATACGAGTAAATTGTAATGCTTCAATGGTGCAACAATGTGTTAGCAAATCAAGCATATTCAATTATGTACACTGAATGATGATTGGCTTATATGCACTTAACAAGATCAAAACACGGTATGTTAGTACTCGCTTGCTAAGTCGCAATAATTTTGAATAACAAATGTTCCGCGGGGACATCAATAATATTGTACAATAACAACTTCTCTACCTGCACATTAGTGAAATTATAAAGCGATTATTGTTATTATCATTCTATGACTGAAAAAATTGAATCAAGATAGCGGGTAGGCGGGCAACAAGCTGAATCGCCATCCATTTCTGAATCCGGTTTTTGAATTTGATATATGGATTTTTGTAGTTGTAGTCATTAGGCTAAAGTCTTAAATTCATTATTTTCATATTATAAAACTAGGTTCAGATTTTAAAAGTAGGTTCAGTTTAAAACTAGGTTCAGCCTAAAGTAATATGGATTATACATATCATTTATTTCAAGAACCATAACTTAGTTGCAAAACAAGGTTTGTCAGCATCAACTCATATATAGTCTCTCTGTCCTTGGCCAAAATTTAAAAGAACTCGATAAAAGATAAAGAAAGAAAGAATCTTTAATCCAGTGTTAACAAGATGGTTTATATATACTTTTTTGAACGGCCAACAAAACTTTTATTGATCACCAACGCTAGCGGGATACTAGCAAACCACCCAAAATACAATGGAACGTATAGTTCGCCACCTAGTATACATTAACACAAACTAAATGTTAGACACATCAAACCTACTCCACCTGTTCCAATCCATTTTACCTTGTTTCGCTCTAGCTTTGATCTAAAGATAACTCCTCGCCTTGATTTCGCCAATTAACACTTGAATGGAAACATGTTTATTCCTAAATACCACCTCATTGCGAGACTTCCAAATAACCCAAATAGCCGTGAGACATATTGCATTGAAAATTTTCTTTTTCGCCTTTGATCCACCAATATAATCATGAAGCTTTAATATATCTCTAAAGTCGAATGCGAATACGTTCCCAACTTTGCACCACTGTGAGATAAGTTGCCAAATGGATTGCGCCAAATTGCATGACAAAAACAAATGCTCAATAGTTTCCGGATGTTCGCAACACATTGGACACAAGTCTGAGCCAACCTGGATGTTTCTTCTTTGTAACGCCACCTTGGTAGGTATTCTTCCAAGAGCCGAACGCCAAGCTAGAATCCAGACTCTCTTCAGAACCCATGAATTGTGTTGCACCACGAAATTCCCAACTAAATGCTTTGTAGCCTGCAGATCTGTTTTCAGCTTGCTTGCTTCAAAACCACCCGACCCGTCCCAGCCCCAAACCCATTTGTCTGGTGTATCAGCAATGATCGGACAAGGAACTGACTGCATCAAGTCCACCAGTTCAGCGGCAACTGCAGCCCCCAACCCCGCGTCTGCCCAGTCCCAAACCCAGCCCAAACCCGAATGAGAGGCCCGATCCGCAACTGAACAATGTTTGTTTTTTTTTGCAGCGAAAAGGACGGGATAACGGGACGCAAGAGGATACTCTAACGCCCAATTATCGAGCCAAAACGCCACAACCAACCCATTCCCCACCACCCCTTTAATGGAACGCATAATATCGACACCCGAGGCTTTCATGTTCTGTACAACAGCTGCAACATTCTTCCACGGACCTGGAGCGGACAATCTTACCGGCATTGGGTTCCAATCTCGCGACGAGTGATGTATCGCCCAAATCACCTTTCTCCATAGCCCACTAGAGTCTTCTTTGAATCGCCACCACCATTTTGCCAACATCGCCGAGTTCGCATCCTTTAATGAACCAAAGCCTAAGCCACCTCCTTTTGTCAGCGCAATCACATTATCCCAAGCGATCCAATTCATACGTGCTTTTTCGTCCGACCCACCCAAAAAAAATACCCTTCGCATGCGGTCCAAGTCTTCTAAAACTTTCAATGGCGCCTTGTAAATGGAAAAATAATAGGTTGGAAGAGTTTAATACCGATTTTAAAAGCACCACCCTACCACCAAACGACAATTGTTTTGCTTTCCAAATAGATAATCTCTTCCGAAAAGCATCCAACACCGGCTTCCAATGTTTAGTAAGGTTCATGTTTGCCCCGACCACCAAACCCAAATAATTGAAAGGTAGTATACCAAGTTTGCGCTTCAAAGTATTTGCCATAACTTGACCCTCACCCTCATCAACTCCTGTCCCGAAAACACTACATTTCGCTAAATTCACCTTTAGTCCCGATACTAGGTAAAAACATCTAAGGATTTGTTTCAAGATGGTTTATATTGATCAACAGAATTTGCAATGTTTGTTAGATATTATGATTAGCTTTACCAAACATGTCAAACAGGTTGAAATGGCAGATTATTATTATTATAAAATATAAGGACCTAATTCTAAATGTAACAAGTAAGAAGTGTTTGGACCCGTTACCCAACTTGCATGAACTGCCCATATCCCTATCCCACACACACCCGGCCCAAAACATTTCCCCAACATCCCAAATACCTCACGGCCAAAATGCATCACACACCTTACCCAGCCCAAACCTGGCAACCCACGGCCCACCTCATTTAACTCCATCGTCCAACCCACCACTCAACCCAAGTACCCCACTACAACCGGCCCCATCCACATCTCACTTACCAACACCTAACCCGCCTCCACCACCACCTCCACCTCAACAACCACCTACCCGTACCATCCATACCCATTCAATGAGTGGAATCTACAAACCAAAACATCCACTAAATCTTCACACTTCCACAACATCACACATCATACCGGTTCCCAAAAACCCTGTCGATGCCCTTACTATACCAGAATGGTACTCCTTCATGACTACATAGTATAATGCATTAATTAGAAATGGGACATGGGAATTGGTACCTAGGCAACCTAATATGAATGTTGTTAGGAGTATGTGGTTGTTTAAACACAAATACAGGTCAGATGGCACTCTGGAAAGGTAAAAAGCACGGTTGGTTTATGATGGAAGGTTACAACAGGTGGGCGTAAACTGTGGTGAGACATTCAGTCCGGTAGTTAAATCGACAACTATTCGGAAAATTTTATCTATAGCTCTTTTTAAGCACTGGTTTATCCATCAGCTGGATGTTACCAACGCTTTTCTGCACGAGAATCTAAATGAAACAGTCTACATCTATCAACCAATGGGGTTTCGCACTAAGAAGTTGCCAGATTGGCTAAACTTGCAAGTGAATTTGCAATGAAGGACTTAGGTCCACTCAGCTACTTTCTTGGGATTTCTGTTTATAGAACCAAAGACGCGATGTTTCTGTCTCAACAGTCATACGCGAATGATATCATCACTCGTGCAGGTAAGCAGTCGTGTAATCCGGTAGCTACCCCAGTTGATACAAATGCAAAACTAAGTGCCACTACCAGCGAGCTTTTTCATGATCCCACCTTATACGGCAGCCTTGATGGCGATCTTCAGTACCTCACTTTCACTCGCCCTGACATATCATATGATGTCCAACAAGTCTGTATGCATATGCACTCTCCTCGCGTTGATCACTGGCTGGCTCTCAAGCGCATCATTCGCTACATAAAGGGCACTTCTTCATTCGGCTTAACTTTAGGCGCAAGATCCGGTCCGTCCCTCATCTCCTACACAGACACGGACTGGGCTGGTTGCTCCGACACCATCTATAAGCGGTTACTGTATTTATTTCGGGGAAAATCTTATTTCTTGGTCGTCTAAGCGCCAAAGAACCGTCTCTCGTTCAAGCGCCGAAGCCGAATATCGTGGGGTTCCAAATGTTTTTGTTGAAACTTGAGGGTTACGCAACTTCCTGCCGGAACCTCATCATCCGTTATCGCGAGCTACTTTAGTCTATTCTGATAACGTCAGTGCCATCTACTTATCTGGAAATCCTGTACAACATCAACACACAAAACACATTGAGTTGGACGTACACATCGTGCGTGAGCATGTACAACGTCGCCAAGTTCGAGTTTTGCACGTTGTTTCCCGTTATCAGGTTGCGGACATTTTTACGAAAGTTCTTCTTCGAGTCTTGTTTGAAGACTTTAGGGACAGTCTCAGCATCTGGTCTCCTCCCGCTTCGACTGTGGGGGTATAATAGCATGTATATTCATAGTACGACTGTATAATATTAACTGTGATTATTATGTAATTAATCTCTATCCTAAAATAGAGTGCACCGATTTAATTATAAATATTATGTGAATCAAAAGACAAATACACGGTTGACACTCTATCATATATTATATTCACACACATCAACTTCTCCTAAAACCACATCGACAATCAGATTATCAGACCCAAAACCTGTTCCGACTTTGCAATCAAGTTTAGTAACCACTGACAATGGAAATAAAAACATATTAATTGAATACACCGGTTTTATACAACTCCAATTGAAGTAACCAAGCCCAATTAGCTGCTTTTGAAGATATTGAAGAATGTGCCTACCGGGTCACCTAAGCATTCCGCAAAAAAGTTCGATTTGCAGGGTGGGGAGAACTAAACGGTCTGAAGCCGATAAAACTATACTGACCTGAAACCTGACCCGATAAGACCTGAACTATTCAACCTGAACACCGAAGAACCCGAATCTAGAATGGTTTGGTTATTGGATAATATTTTTTAGTGTTGAAAACCCGAACAACCCAACCCAAAAACCTGAAACCTAAGAAAACAACCCAAAGGACACCCATATTAACTAGTTGTATTATTTTGATTACTATGATTTTTTGTCTGGTGGTTTGTATTATGCTTCATTTTTCTTTTTTTTTTTTGCATTTTTATTGTTTTTGTCTTCTGGGGTTAGATTGTATATGACATGATTTATAAACGATTTTTTTTTTATGTTATGACAAGTCAAACGGGTAAAATGATATCCGGTCGTTTTTGTACTTTAGGTCCCTCCTTTGTATAATGCTAGGGTTTTTCTTTGGTAATTGTTTGTTTTTGTACTTTAGGTCCCTCCTTTGTATAATGCTAGCGTTTTTCTTTGGTAACTGTATGGTAATTGTTTGTTTTTGTACTTTAGGTCCCTCCTTTTTTATAATGTTGCGGTTTTTATTCGTGTTAACAACAAGACGTTTTTATCCGTTTCCAAACGTTTATGCATGGTTGATGTCATCACTAACCATGGAAATCCTTGATAATTGTGTGTAGGTGACGTTCACGTTCAATAGCCTGGAATGAAGATACTGGGCCAAAATGTGTTGTTTTTTTTTTTTGTGTGTCTCATGCTATCCCTAGTTAGAGCCCTCTTTAAATAGGGCATTAACTAAATTTGGCTTATGTAGTTGGCACCTCTACTGACAACACTCTCGAGTTGATGTTTGTTATTAACCTTATTATGTTTGTACCCGGAACATTGTCGTTTAAAAAATATTCAAAACTCTACAAACCCGTCTCCAACTCAATTTCCAATTATGACGTTACTTACGGCGCCGCCACAACGCTCGATGGGTCAAAATCGTGCTTTCATTCGGTTTTATAGTAGCATGAAACCCAGTGGCGGATCTAGAAATTAATTTCAGTAGTAACGTTTTTTATTTTTTTCATTTTAGTAGTAACGTTTTCCAAATATCGTAAAAAAAAAAAAAACAAATTTTCCACCACACGCGTGAAGTTGAGTAGCAACGGACGCGACACCTAGCTTAACTTCAAGCTAGGTCCACCCTGAAACCTAAATACTAGTTTGCACCTTTAAACAAAAATAAAAACCATTTCCTCACATAACATAAATGGTTTAATAAAACGGGAAGTTTGGGAGGCAAAAGGGGTTGCTTATTGCTGCTTTTGTCCCACTCTTACTTGACAGATTTTAAAGTGTTATTCCCACCCGATCCTCACTTTTCAACTTTTTTAACAAAAATAGGACACTTCTAAGAAGACAATAATAATAATAATAACAATATAGTCTTAGAAATATAGTCTTAAAAAGTGACATACTCAAAAGAATAATAATAATAATAATAATAACAATATAGTCTTAAAAAGTGACATACTCAAAAGAATAATAATAACAATAAATACTATCAAGATAAATTTTTCTTTTTGATATTAATATATATTTATAAAGATGGCATTTCCTTGAGGTGAGATCATCGGTGGAGTCAAGTCATCGTAAACTCTGTTTTAGCAAATTTTCTTTAAAGGATTCCAATCTTTTGGTTATATCTTGTTTTAACAATTAAGGGAACATTATAAACGTATAAACAATGAGGCTTTAGCATTTTACATGGTACTTTTAAACTAGCTATCTTTCAAAAAAAAAAAAAGGATGGTAAAAAAATCCTAACTCAAAACTAAACATGGGTTATAACTTATACGTAATCTTGGTCTGATTTTGCGAGCAATTTTGATTTGTATAAAATAAAACAAGCGATCAAAGTACAATAACAAAAATAGATTCTTATTAGGATAAACATTTATGTATTTGAAAGACAACTTCCTTAAAAGTTGCAATAACTTTTGTACTTGTAAACTTTGTTGAATGGAGTTTTAGGATGTAAAATTTGTTGTTTAGTACAATGTGGGAGACATGTCCATCGTTTTATATTAAAAAGCATGCTTAGGACAAAAGTCACAAGGTTAATAATTTAATTTGTTTATTATTTCAAATTAAGTCTTCTTCTTTTTTAATAGTTGTATATTTTAGAGTAAGACTATGTGTTGTGGGTAGAGGTGAGTATAGCTTTATCCTCTAATATTGAGCTATGTAAGCGTTGACATGGCATGGTGATAAAGCTGCAACTCACTAGCTTGATCCTGTTGTGGCTAGATGTGAGCAGCAGCTTTATTCATTTTTTTAAATTAATATACTTTAAACTTTGTTAATTTAAATTTATATAATATTTAAATTTGTAACACAAAATAAATAATAAACATAAAATATTCATTAATAAAAAAATTAAAAAGACACAATTATTAAAAAAAACATAAAAAACTAGTAAACTGCTACTCGTCGTTTAGCTCTTCTTCGAATTCCTTCACGAGACGGTCCTGTTCTCGTTGCCCGACGAGGCATTGGGAGGTTGCTAAAGTTTCTCGTTAAAAAGTTCATGTTCCTCAGTCTTACTTTATCGACTTTAGCTTTCGTCGTCATCTCCATTGTAGTCCTTATTTTGCTAATTTTCCCCGACAATTCGTTATTGGCTTCGTTAGCAGTTTGTTTAGCTTTCGCCTTGTCACTTCTAGCTGGTCGACCTAGGGGAGACGGGGGGAGACCCTCATCAGAGTTTAGATCAATCCCCACGTGAGCATCCGAGCTTGTGGAGGAGATATACCCACCCGATAAAGAGGTTTTGGCCCACTTTGATGAGCCACCTTCGCTCATCTCATCAATCGAAATTAGCTACACCCATTTGGAGCAATTACGAAGGATTTTCCACAAGTAGTCTTCATCCCACGTTTTGTTGGTCTTATACTTGCGTAACACCTCACCTTTCCACTCGTCGCAAGTGAACTTGTAGACATCAAGATCGCTAGACCCACTCACTCGCACTTGATTAGCGTTCCTATTATGAATATTTGTAAACAAGCCCACATATTTTCTAATCTCGGCCCACCGGCCGGAAATCATACCCGGGGAACGCATTTGACTCCCACTTGTTCATAGAAGATTTCACGAATTCGTCTCCAAAAAACCTTCGCCCGTTGGAAGTCGGTTACAAAAAAAATAACACAAAGATTAAAACAAATTCAATATACTTGCAACATATATTTAGTTAAAAAAAAAACTATACCAGCTTTTTGATCTTCCGAAACTTCCACCCACGCCTGACAAAGGGCTATTTTCTCCTCTTTCGTCCAAGGCGTCACTTGCCACTTTGGTCGTACATCTTGTTCGGGCAGTTCACCACCCCTACCACCACTTCTGCCGGCCGCTATCCGTCCTCAGCCACTACCTCTAGCTGCCGGACCACCTTTGCCACCACCTCTTCTTTGCCTCGCTTATTTGGGGCTGGTGGTTGCCTATCCAGAATTACAAAATCTGGAGACGGTAGTGGCATTTGGCTAAGATTATCTTCGAGTTTGATATTCGTACCAAACCCGTCTTCATCTAGGATCTCCATAGCCGGTTGGTAACATCCTTCTCATTGTGACGGATCCATGTTTTTGAAGATTGAAGGTTGTTTTTGATTGTTTAGTGTTTGAAGATTGAAGATTATTTTTGTTTCTTTAAAATGAATAAAAATGTTTTTTTTTTATAAATACTCAGACTAGCCGTTGGCCAACGGCTAGTTTCCTGCCAACGGTCGATTTTGACTCGCTACCACACGCGAGCAGAGTAACGTCCACTCGCTCGCGCGGTCGTTCACCCAAGGGTGTTGTGGTTCAAGCTAGCCACGTGGATCAAGTTGTGGCTCGCGGCATCTCGCTCGCGGGCCACAAAACATAGTCTAACATGTATGTGATTTAAAACGAAGGAAGCAAACTGATTCTAAACGTATAAGATTAAGATATTCATTACCATACATCGTCGGAACCCCGTCAAACTTTATGTATTGACAGGATGCATTAATAAGGTTGTATGGTTTGGTTTAACTAACAAGGAAAGTAAACACGTCACCGCTACCTAAGCAGTGGTGCTTTAACGAGCACACTCTAAACTGAAATATCAAAATACTTAAATCAAAATTACACGCTTGTGTTTGGCTGGGCTTGGGAGGAAACACGCTTGTGTTGACCTCATAGGGGTAGTCCCCTCTAACTGGTTTACGGGATAATGGGTTTGTGGCTGGACAAGCAATGAGAATGGCAAAATCGAGGAAAGTGGATAAAATATGCTAAAGTTTGTGAACATAACGAACATGTCTTCATCCCCTTGGCTTTTGATACCTTTGCTCCATGAAACCAAAAGCTATCTGTTTCCTGACCAGGGTTCAATGGGTTATCCATAGCAGTATTTCGACTCTAGGTGGCAGGAGTTCGTATTTAGTAGATTAGGGTTTGCAATCCAGAAAGAGATGACGCAACTTGTTTTTAGTGTAATTTGACAATCATGAAATGAAAGTTATTAAAAGGTAGCCATAAACATTCAGAATAATCATCTGCATCAGCCAATCGAACGTTTCACGCTTGCCAGAGGCCTCTATGGTCATCATTGAGACCGTCGATGGAAACCCTTATCTCATCACTGTATCTGCGTTCATATACCTCATCTGTCGCCGTGTACGCTTAGAAGCAACTGACGGCGGAACAAACACGACCCTCTCTCTGCGGCGTAAATTGAAGTCGACACATACATCAAAAGGGTGAAGAGGCAGAGATGAGATGGTCATTACTTAGAGATTGAAAAATGAAGCAAGCAGGAATGTGTATACAGATTGAAACACGGAGGCAGGAAAGTGTACACGTTTGTAGACACGTGTGAGAAGATGGTCGATCAATAGACACCTGGCAACAAACATGTTTGTGCAGTTACAGGGATACACTCAACCAAAGTCTATAATTACAAGAGGACCATTTACTATTCATCAAGTTTAAAAATTAAGATATAGGATAATTTCAACCAAATTTTAATTAAAAAACCTACTACAATTGAAAAAAAAAGAACACAATATGGAAGCTACTTATTTTTTTTCGATATTTATCTTAGATTTCATTTTTTTTATTCTAAAAGCTTTCGGTCTCGTGGCAAAAGATGCAAGAGGTGTTTCTCGAGAAAATTTTTCGTCCAAACCTTCAATGTCTGATTTCACCTCAAGATTCATTGTACACATAGACGAGAAGGTTGCTCGATCCCTCATTACTGCCTTGCTTTTATTTCTATCAAGCGGCTGTGGCAATTCCATCGGTTATTTGAAATCAAAGTCACAGTCGTCGTTGTTTAGGTTTATATTGGAACGAGCATCCAATGCGGCTTGAGATGAACTTGGTTCATTCGTGCTAGACGTTTTCTTGGACCGTTTAGATTTCTGAGAGTTCTTAACTGGCGGTACAAGATGCCACTTTTCTGATTTTCGAAGTAGTTCCCGAGAATCAAGCATGGTAAACCCGACACTGTAACTTGCTTTAATCTGTTTATAGGCCTCCGTCCTGACTCTTGAATAGTTGGAACTGCTTGCTTTGTTATGATTGTTTGAAAGGTGGGTGGAAATGTTTTGGAAATTATTTTTTAGTTTGCATTGTCGTCTATTTTCCGAAAAAACTAATCAGGAGTATGGTATTCACCGTGGTTCATAGAGAAAGATTTTTTTTTCTTTTCACGAATACCCTCCAAAAACACACTTGTCTCTTGGAGTAGTCGATTCTTGGGCACGGCGCCCCGTAAGGGTGGTTGCCACACAGTCATTTGCCGATAAAAAAAATGTTAGTTTAGTTGACATAAAATCAGTTGACATAAAATATTATACCTGTTAACATAGGTAATTATAGTTGACAAAGAAATTATGTTTTAAAAATAACGGTATTTATAGTTGAAAAAAGACATTACCGATAATGAGATCTTTGAAACATCAAACCACACTCGTGACAATGCAAAGTCCTCCACGATTGTCCACCTCTCGGCGATCATTGGAGAAGGTGCATCTTCCTTTTTTTTTTTTTTTTTTTTTTTTTTTTTTTTTTTTTTTGGTGTTTATGTTTGGACATAGTTAGTTGGGTTTCGAGTACGGATTGCTACATTTGTGGGGTTTCTGGGATTTCTGAGGTTTGTGGGCATTGTGGGGTTTGAAAGCCTTGTGGCATTAATTGTCGATACCCGAGCTTGTTTGTGTTTTAATTGAGATATAACTAGCTATCCTGGTTAAACGGTTGACGGTTTGCATAATACGGGTGGTTTGGATCCAACATGTTATGTTGCTTAGGAACATTGTGAATGCAAAAATATTAAAATATTGGAGTTTATGAGAAGAGAATTTAGATTGGTGCGCTGAAAACTTTGAATATATATATAGTGGAGAATTCAAATTAGAAGAAAATGTATTATACGAAGAAAAAAACAAGTTTAAACCAATCTGGATCATTCATTTAATAATTGTACTTGATTTTAAATAAATAAGTAATTTATTACAACCCTTTAAACTAGTTAAATAAATAAAACTCATAATTCATTTTCAAAATATATTCTTTCAAAGCAAACATAAAATAATTTCGATATGTGTAAGATAAATGTATGATAAATTTCTATATGTGTGTGATAAACATATCTGTAATTTGATATGTGTAGAATAGACGTATGATAATTTCGATATGTAACACTGATTTTTACATGTGTAGGACAAAATGTTAATGACTAATTAAATAAAGACATGATAATTAATGTGAAAAAAAGTTTAAAATATTTAATGTATTGGAAACCCCCACATCCTTATTAGACCATACGTAGTGGCCCGTTAAATGGGCATTAAAGGGGGCATTTTCGCGCCCATTCACACCCTGCACATCGCACCATGGGCGTTAAAGGGGTTCTAAATGGGCAGGCGTGGAATATTTAGCGCTGCACTATTTTTCCTTCTTCCAATCAATTTCTGCCACTTCATTTTTATTTTTTTCTTTTTTAATTCAAATTTAATTTAATATCTTTATATAGACACATTCACACCACACTACACCACTACACCCCTTGTGAAATTCAAGCCCCTAGTGGGACTCACATGACACTTGTCAAAAAATGCCAAAGTAAGGGGTTTCAAATTTCACCCCACACTACACTTATTATTATTTTTCTGTTGTACTCAAATTGAGAGGGCAAGAATTGGTTTTTTCCCCGAATTGTGGGAGCTCAGCTCTGCTTAAATAGCCATAATTTCCTTTTCCTGTATCATATACCTTCAAATTCATGAAAAAAATATTATGTAAGTTTTTATTTTGTCATGGTAAACAATGTATTTAACAAATGCCTATAGTTTAGAATATAGGTTATTCATGTTCTGATCAAGTCAACCATCGTCACAAATTCAATAAACCTGTCGACTCACAAATGAAGCAGATAATGGCCGTATTTTCAATAGTTTTAAAGAGATCGCTCTAAAACTAGCATGTTCATTGTAGCATAGTTTTTTTCGTAACCAAATTATAAGTGGCTCTCATTTATATTGATCAGAAAAACCAATCGGGTATTCACATCATGCAATACATAGAGATGAAAAATCGAGCGGCTTGAATATGATTAATAACATAACAATTAAATAAGTCAATTATTACTATATTGATTGCTAAAAAAAGAACCAAGTCACAAGAATCAACCAAGATATAAAACCAAATATTTACATCATACATATGGGAAGGGTATGAAGATATCTAAATAGCTAGTTACATGCCCAAAATCTAGACACTAATACCATTTACACAATATTTTGTACCTGGGAGGGACATTATATATAACTTAGTAAAATAATAGAGTACAAATGAAAATAAAATAAAATTAATTTTCCATATAGTCCCCTAGTCTTTTGTTTTTTTTTTTATAAATTCTTATAGTTTTTTATTTTCATTTTCACTTTGCTCTTTTAAGGGTCGTTTCTTTTGTGCATTAAAATGAATAAGGTCTACTCACACAAGTAGGGTACATACTCTAGGAAAAATTTTATGACCTTTGATTCTCTTTGGTGCTAGGATCCGTCCGTAAATGTTTAAAAGAAATTGGTGCACCGTATTGCGGATGAAGCATGATAAGAACAGTAGGCGCGTGTTGATATTTTGGAGACAACTCAAAAGTGAATCTTTGTAATATCATTGCAATTGTCAACTTTGCTTGTAAAATTGCAAGATTTTGTCCAATGCACGTGCGAACACCAAGCCCGAAAGGAAAGAAGGCCATTGGATGTTTAGCTGCACGTGCCACTCCATTTGAGAAGCGGCTTGGGTTAAACTCATTGGCGTCATTTCCCCATATGCTTTGATCATGATGAATAGCCAAGAATGGAATGAGAAGCTCGGTACCACGTGGGATCTTGTACCCTCCTAGTTCCATGTCGGCTTTTGCTCGTCTAATAGATGCCACGATTGGGGGGTATAATCTTAAGGATTCATTGAGTATCATGGTCAACTGCATAACAATATCGCTTAATGATTGCAATTTATTACTCGTGTAAGTATGATATGATATGATATAACATGTGTGATAGATAACTTACCGTTTTAAGCTTGGAAACACAATCTTTGGTTGGGATGTCACGTGGCCCAAACACATTAAGCACCTCATCCCGTGCTATCACTTGCCATTGTGGGTGCATTGCTAGTAATACGGTGGTCCAAGTCAACAAATTGGATGTGGTTTGTTCACCGGCAAAGAAAATGCTCTTACACTCCTCAGCAATGTCGCGTGTAGTGATCACCGGTGATGATTCTTTCCTAGTTGCTTCGATCATAAGGCCAAGTAAATCCTTTGGCCCATTTACCATATCAACCTCACCCCAATTTCTCCTCTTTTCAATAACCCTCATTAAGCTATTGTTGATTTCCTTATGTAATTTCCAAGTCTCTATATTCCTTTTTGTGGGTAAAAACCTAAAACACCAAAAAAATTGTGAAATAATTTTCAAATAGAAACGCTTTCTTTATTCTTTTTTTTGTTAAAATGCGTGCGATGGTCTATTCATGGATGCATACCTGTAGCCTGGAATGGAAATTTCTTTAAACGCTTCAGAAGTTAAGACCATCTGTCGAGCTTGTAATTGAAAGATGTGTTTTCCATCTATGTGATTGTTGCCAAATGCGGCCCTAGTCATTGTATCCACGATTAGGTTTTGGTACCATTGAGACACTTCAATTTCTACCTCCCCAAAATCCGACATGCTTAGCCATTTGTCTAGCATTTTCATCACGCTACCCGTTAATACAGGTATCAATAACTACAAAAAAATGGTAACAATTTAAATGTTTTGAACAATAAGCTAATAATAAGAACATTGAAATGAGAGGTAGAAAATTTTACTTTTATATTATCCATGTGAAATGTGGGAGTGATGATTTTTCTATGGTATGCCCATTTTTCTCCTTTGAGATTAAGGAGGCCATCACCTTCAAGTTGTTTAATAAGAGGGTGAGCTTCATTTTTTTCATACAATTCTGGTTTCAAACAAAAGACTTCTCGAATGAGATCAGGATCGGCTAGCGTGAGACGAGGCATTGGTCCGAACCATACAAGAAACATGGGACCTACATTATTTACATCAACAAAATCCATATCAAATACATATGCCTTTAAAATAATGTGACACAAACTGATGAACATAGGAGTTAGATCATTTGTATCTAGACCAGAATTGGAGTTAGAAAAGTAACCATCAAGTTGAGGAAACATAAAACAAGTACAAGGATACATAGATAATGATGAAATGTGAATAGTGATAGTGCATGATTTGAAATGAATCTTTACATCGTATGGCATGTATTATAACTCCTTGATGGACATAGATTGCCACAATTATAGCATGCATACATACATAAAGGATTACATATATACATATAAAATACACACATGTGCTATATATACCTTTAAAAACAACATATATAAAGAGAAAAAAATATACAAGAAATAACAGAAACCAATATAAAAAATGAACCAAAAGAGTAAAAATCATTAAATTTATCCAAGAAACAATATTTGTTCCAACACAAACTATTCATGATCAAAGAAATTAGTGAAAACATGAAATCAAGAATTCAAATTCAGATGATCATGATCAGTTTGTATCTCATTGATCTTATCAGTTAACATAATCTTGATGATAGTTTCAAGATCACAAACATATCATAGATTTTGTTCATACACATACAAAGAAAACAACACAAGGATAACAGAAACCCATATAAAATAGATGAACAAAAAGAGTATAAATCATAAAACTTATCCAAGAAACAAAACTGTCAACACACAAACTCTTCATGATCATGGGGTTGATCAAAGTATCTATCAATGATCATGATCATACTCAGTTAATCATACCAATAGCAAAGATAAGATAGGGTTTGAAGAGGGTAAGATTTAGACGGACGACGGTCTTGCATCCTCCACAGGAATAGAGAGACTGGTTTTAGTGAGACTGGTTCGAAGTTAAGACAGTCATGACTATACTAATTAAACAAGAAACAATTGATTAAAAAGTAAAAAAATACCATAGATTTTGCTCCAATGATGGTAGAAAGAGAGAACCCTAGGAAGTATGTTGTGTGAGAAAGGCATAGGCATAGGTTGTGAAGAAGCTTTAATCATCAAACTCATAATCTCTTTAGCATTACCAGTGAAGAAACAATATGTAGGCCCCTTTATGCCTTGTTTCCCAAAGTGATCTTCAATCTTCTTTGGCTTCAACCACAACACCTTCACAACAAACACTAACACTCCTATCAAAAATATTATTAACATCATCATCTCTCCTTTCATCTCTCTCTCTATCTTTGTCTCTCTCTCTCTAAAATGCTTGTCTTTTGGGCCTTTTATGCAGCAGCTTTTGTCTTTTATTTTTTAGTTATCATCCCTCAACTATCCCACATCTTTCACGTTTAGTCCCTCACTCTCTAGTTTTGCTTTATATTTGTTAAGTATATAAATACAAACGTAATAACTTATATATTTGTTAAATATATAAATACAAACTTAATAACAAATCCTGATCATGTGGCCTAGTGGTAAAAGGGTTGGTTCTCTATTTGAGGGAGCCGGGTTCGATTCTCACGGGAGGCAAGTGATGGATACCCCCACCCTTGTGGTGGGGTAGGTGGTTGGGAAGTGATGGAGAGACCATTGACCCGTGTGGTCATGGGTTCGACTCCTGATCCCTCCAGGTTTTATCGGTTCACCACCGTCGTGCCTTCGGGCGGGTTTGTGGGCCGGGTTTTCCCTGGAACAGGAGACGGGTGGGCCGAAGGGCTCTGTCCGTACGGACTAGAGGTCGTCTGAGGCCCCTTTTGACCATTGAGGGCCACATACAGAGTACCCGGCAATACCTTAGTTGATCCTAAAAAAACAAACTTAATAACAAATTATGTATTTATACAACATATCCATAAGTAAACCAACTATTAAACACTTGACTTGTGTGTCTATATACATACGTGGCATCAATTAATTGGTTGAACTCAATTTGCCAGTGTCATACGAAGCTGTACATATAAATATTAATTATTTGAAATTTGAAGTAATGACAAAAGATTCTGTAGGTGAGTACTAAAGGTGTGATAAATTAAAGTACAAGTACCTTTTTTGTAATTCAAAGTATATGTTTTCATGGGGTTGTGCTGCTTCTCATGATCTTTCCTTTGTTGCACTTTTAATGCTACCAAAGTTGTTGTCGGTTACAAAAGATTATCATAAGTGAAGATGGAAAACATGTCGGGTAAAAGAGGAATTAAAACATGTTCTTTTAAAGGTAAGATGAAAACGTACAAGGTTTATCAAAACCGTTATGATTAAAGATTTTAGTAGCTGACGTTTGTAATAATATTATGTAAACATAAGGCACGTGAAATGTGGATGATCCATTTGGATGTATCAAAGACATTGATTAATCTTGTGTGTTCACAAAGGTTGATCATTAGATTTGAATTGTGTGTTCACAAAGGTTGTTCAAATGGGCCTGGAGGTATAGGATGTTTCCGAATTCTTTGTGGCGTCGGGTTATAGACATGTGCCATAATAATAAGAAGCCGTGGGTCTTCCTTCCAGCTAACAAACACATGGCTGGGAATTGGAAGGCAATTGTAAAGTCGGTTGGGGATGCTAAATCTGGGGAGACGTATTTACACACGCTGATTAAGCCCAAAGTGGGAAGGGGTAACTCTGTGCGTTTTTGGCTGGATGTTTGGAATGGTAGCATGTCATTTAAGGATCGTTGGCCTCTCCTTTATCAGGTTGAATCGAACAAGTCTTGTTCCGTTGCAGATAGAGTTAAAGCAGTTAATAACACTGTGATTGTGAACGCTGATTGGGCTTCGAGTATTGACACGGTGGATGCTTTCAATCAATGGTTACAACTGCTGGTTTGTGTGGAAAACGTCCAGCTATCGGATAGGGAGGATACTTGGTTATGGGGTGGTAATACGGCTGGAGAATTTTCGACGCTAGCAGTGAGAGAGTGCATGCAACAGGGCACTACGGTGGATACAGAATTCATTTTGCATTGGGTTTCTTGGGTACCGATTAAGTGTCACATTATGGTTTGGCGTGCTGAGTTAAACAGGATCCCAACCAAGACGGAACTGGTAAAACGGAATGTTAATATTACCGATGTAGCCTGTCCTTTTTGCGAGAGTTATGACGAGACGAACACTCATTTGCTATCCGATTGCATTATTTCGACAAATGTGTGGGATGGTATTAGCAGGTGGATTGGGATAGCTCCTATTTATGCTTTTCAGATTAGAGATCTCTTGGAGGTATACAAGACGCTTGGGGGTGACAAGACGCGGAAAAGAATAGTGCACGGTATTATTATTATCACTATTTGGAGCCTGTGGTATGCTAGGAATGAGGTGGTCTTTAAGGGGAATAAACCAAGCGTGCCGGATGTGATAGCTAGAATTAAATCGATGTCATTCTTGTGGTTTAAAAATAGAAGTAAATGTTGTAATATCGGTTGGAAGGATTGGCGTAGGTCTCCGTTGTAAATATTGTAGTTGGTTTTGCCGCCGGCCCTTGTTTTAAGGTCCGTGTGTGCGTTTTTTGAATGAAATTATCTTTTCAAAAAAAAAAAAAAGATTTGAATTATGTTGCTACAACTAGGGTCACAAACGAACCGAACGAACACGAACAACGCATTGTTCGTGTTCGTTTGTTAAAACAATTATGTGTTCACGAACTGTTCATGAACACTTACCGAACGAGATTTACTGTTTATGTTCGTTTGTTAAGAAAACACTCATGTTCGTGTTCTTTTGTTAATTTTGTTCATGAATGCACACAAACACAAACCGACATTAATGAACACAAAGAAGTGTTCATGAACGAAAACAAACACAAACGAACATATATTAACTTTTGAATAACATCGAATTCACATACGTTAAGACATTAGCTGGATTCACCCAAAATGTAACCTAAATGTCCAAACATACTTAGTATCGGAGAAGGGCATTGGAGGAGGTAGATGGCAAATGGCGTTGGAGGTGGAGGGCATCAACGCTGGAACGTTGAAACATATAATGAGCTTGGATAAAAAAAAAGTAGGTTCATTGATCCCATATAGTTATATATTTACCTCAATATATTATTTTTTGGGTAAAATAAATAAAAATAAAAGAATATATAAAAGTATAAAAATTAAAAACCTTAATAAACTATCGAACACAAACAAACACGTTACCGAACGTTCATGAACATAAACGAATGAACACGACCTATGTTCATGTTCGTTTGTTTAAATAAACGAACGAAATTTTTTGTTCGTGTTCGTTCATTTATTAAACGAACGAACACCACCGAACTTCCCGCCAAACGGTTCATGAACTGTTCGCTGAAAGTTAAGTTCGTTTGCAGCCCTAGCTACAACAAATATGTGACCAACGTTAATAGAAAGTCTCTGAGAGCTAAAAGGGTTCAAGGGTTTTAATTCACCAAATGCAGGTCGTGGAGTCCCTCTACGTTATAAACGTAGATGAGAGATTCAAGAGTTTTTTGTTATTGTTATTCTGATTCGGGATAAACCCAAAGTTAGAATGTGGATGTTAATATTTTAGTTTTTGGTGAGTGGAGTAAAGAAAATAGAAGAGTGTGTAAGGGATAATCAGGGAGATGACTAATCCCAGCTTTATAGAAGAGGAATCTTCTATAAGGAGAATAAGAAAACTCTCGATCCATGTTACAACCAAGGACTTTCCACTTTAACCTATGAAGGCTTGAGACATGCGGATAATAAGGTGTGTTGTGACACCCGTCGAAATCACAGGTCATATCCGTACACTTGACTACATGCATATATTGTGGATGACATTTCATTTTACATGTTTCATTACAATTGAGCCATACAGGGTCTCAGCAAGTCAATTTCGATGCTTACAGTCTAGCATTAGGTCCACTAGTAGGAGCAATTTCAGAACTAGTTGAATAGTTATCATGAGCTATAGAGAGATCATACCAAAAACCCTAGTTTGGGAATTCACATAGTTGAGCATGACACTACAATTGTGTATCCAATCAAGAACAAAAACAAACAATGTTCACACCCAAGAATGTTCCGAACACAACATCCATAAACAACTAGTAATACAACTAGTTACAAAGTATATAATGTGCACACAATTATATATTATCTTGTATAGTTGTATTACATAGACTTGTTCAAAGACCCTTCTTAACATCTTACTATAATATGAGACCAAGTATTTATACAAGATGTGTATTAAAATGTTCAATACACACACACACACACACACACACACACCCATACATATGTGCGACGGCACATACACACATGTGTATGTGTGATTTTTGGTTCCCAAAGATTTTACTTTTTGTATGTTAATGAACCATCATCTCAATCACTAGATTCCACTTTAAATAGCCAAACATCTCCTTACTTATTCCTACCATAATAGTTGACTTACCAAAGATAATTATCCTACACATATATACATACATATACACGACACACATGCATATGTGTGAAGTGTTAAGATCTTTCACTCATGCACTAGTCATTCTATCACATTCCTAGATCTTTCATCAAAATGGCAAGTAATCTTGTCCCACCTCATCCTAGAAACATTGGCTTGCCATAATTGTCATCCAACACCTTCCATACACCAAAGATCATGATCCTACCAAATCAATCCTAGGATCTCACTAACCTAATAAGAAACATGATTATCCTACATCAAATCTAAGTGAGTTGACTAAGCCTACACCTCCCAACACCCTCCAAATTTTCGCCCCCCTTCCCAAGATGCACCATGCACATATCAAATCTATATGCACCAACAATCTAGCTAAAATCACCTTTCCAATGACCGTGCACCAAAATGGCAATGATCTTTAACAATCATGCATGAAAGATATGAGTTAACTTACCACTAAAACCATCCATAACATCTACATAAACCCCCACTTTGTCTATAATCTTCCAACTCCAAGACTTACACCAAAATGGAAATATGCCCTCCATGCACCTTTGCAAAAGCATCCTACCATGCCATCCATACTAATTATAAATAAGGCAAGGGATTTCAGGGATAAGTGCACAAAAACAACCAACACACCCTCACCTCTCCCTCCTCTCCCTCTCGGCTCACTACCACCTCCGGACCCCCACCCCTCCACGGCATTACCACCACCAAACCCCCCCCTCTCGGCCATAAATACCCAACCAAAGACCACCATTTTCCAAGGGATCTTAGGGGTAACAAGGAGCTTAACTAGGAGTTTCAAGGCCCCTAAATATCTCACATTTGGTTCACTTAGATGTATAAACACTAACTCTAAATTATGTTACATTAATATGCTTTTATTTACATAGAAAGGTTGTTCATTGATTTGTCAAAAGCTTGTAACTATAACCCAATAAAACAAGTAGGTTTATGACTCTAAAAATACATAATGTTAGTTAGAAAATGTATGTATTTACACACATTAGGGACCAAAACATATATGTATACACATATTAATAAGGGCCAAAAATTATAATAAGGAATTTATTGTGGTAACTAGCTCACTAACGTAGAACATGATGTTGGTAAGTTGTAAGACACATGGAAAATGCTAGATCTATAGAGGAAACTTACCAAAGTACATAATAATACATGTTTTACAAATAGGGGTGTACAAAAAGCCCGCGACTCGAGGCTCGCTCGAAACTCGCTCGAAAAAACTCAAAAAAAGCTCGCTCGAAAAGGCTCGTTTTGTTTTCGAGCCGAGCCGAGCTGACTCGTTTTGTAATCGAGCCGAGCTCGAGCCAGGGGTGTTCAGCTCGTAGCTCGGCTCGTGGCTCGGCTCGATGGCTCAACTTATGGCTCGACTCAGGCTTGTGTATGTGTAATTAATATATAGATGAAAGTAATGTATTTTGACTCCAAACCCAATTCTAAAATTCAAATTTTGAAACTCCCACCCATACTACCTATCTACCTCACCTCTTCATAATTCAATAAACCCTAACATAGAAAAATAAAAAAAATATACATTTATATGTGTAATTTTATTTATTTATTTTTTGTTTTTTATTTTATAAATATTTGAAAAAAATTTAAAAAAAAATAAAAAATAATAACGAGCTGGCTCGAGCCAGCTCGAGCTCGGCTCGAACATTTACGAGCCGAGCTCGAGCTCGACTTTTCAGCTCGACTAGAAAAACGAGCCGAGCCGAGCTGGCTCGTTTTGTAATCGAGCTCGAGCTCGAGCTCAGTCAGGCTCGGCTCGGCTTGTGTACAGCCCTATTTACAAATAAAAGTGATATTTTCACTAGAAATAATGCTATTTTTCACTAAGGTCACTAGAATATATAAACATGGTAAAACTAGCAACACTAAGCATGAGGTTAATATTAGGGGGAAAAATACACCTAGAAACCCTAATATTGTACGTTAAAAAGATAAACATTGTATCTTTTGGGGAACAAGATGTTAGATACACAACTCCCTACATCAAAGACACGTTTAACTTAAAGGGTTAAGTTACAAGGACAAACACAATAAAGGAATAACTTGTAAACAATACAAGTAACATAGACCTAAAATGTCTCTTTTACATAGGACACGTAGGTCGATCTCTCTAGCTCAGACTCATTAGTTCATTTCCAGACACACCACAAGGTGAGTTTCACAACCCCCTTTCACTGTTTTTACATTTTTCCGGGGGAAAAACATGCGTACAATATTCAGTTTTCAGTTACATACATGACTATTAGGTGAACATGAGACATCACGATTGTTGATCAAAAAGTTGAATCAGGTTGGCATTATTTCTTTACTCTTAATGTACTTGGAATTCCCTTGTTCCGTGTATTAGTTATGTTATTTATTTATTTTATAATCGAGATCCATTTGATATCCCAGAAGCGGAAGCTGATAATGTCACGAATGTTTATCAGGAAGTTGATCATCAGGTTGTTATTATTTATTTAGTACATTTATATAGAAATGCACATGTGCATATGTGTAGTTTTTCTTGTGAAATATTAAATGTTGATTGTTTAAACACGCAAATTATCCTATATGCAGATATAGATTTAAGAAGAAAGGTTCAAACGAGGTCAAATAAGCGGAACATATTGTGACGGTGAATAATGATGGTATGTTGTTTTGCATAATATTTAATATATATAGTTGAGCATGCACATGTGCATAATTATGGATGAACATGATATAATGTGTTTTTGACAAATGTATGTGTAGATGCAATTACAAGAAAGAAAAAAAACATCAAAGAGTGTTAAAACGGTGGTAATTATGAAGTCAACTCAAAATAAGGTTATGAAAAAAACAATTTGGCGTTCGAAACGAACACGCGTTACACCACATCAACTTTGGTTGGGGATTAGGAAATTGTCAAACAAACAAAGAAGTTTGGTATAACATTTTGTGTACTGTATGTTTGGTTTAACATTTTGTTATATTGGTGAACGTGAGGGTGTGAGATAATTAGAAGTTTGTATGTAGGTAGTTAACATAGTTGGTTTGTAATATGGATATTTTTTTTTTGTTATTGTTTGTTTTATTAAGTTAATACGTTGGTAGAAACTACATGTAGTTGTATGATACAAACAAATTGGTATAAAAACTTTGTTATTTGAAGGATGATGCATGCACATATGTATGCCCGAAAGTTAAACCACTAAAAAAAATCTAACTATACTAGTGAAATCCACATATGCATGTAGTATATGTTTCTTATTTTATAGTTCTTATATAGAGGTGTTTAAGGTTACTCATTTTTGTTGTCATACACGTGTTTTATTTTCAATTTATGTTAACGTTATAATATGCATGACTAAACAATTGACGAGTTCAAGTGTATTTTATATCTCACTTTGCGTCCATTTCATGATCATTGAATAAAATTTGTGACTCCTTATATCTCATATCACGTCCATTTAATAACCATTTAATTATGACAATTGACAATTCATTCAAAAGTGAGATTTAATAGTGAAATGCATATGTGCATACGGTATATTTTTGTATATATAACAGCAAATTGCACATGTACATTAGGGATGATGTCATATGACGTTATATCAACCCTTTTTTTAATTTTTTTTGAATTATTAATGCAAAATAATCATTTTGGTGTTTTTACTTTTTTTATTTTTTTTATTTATTTAGGTTATATAATTTTTGTTATTATTATTTTATTTTTTGATGGAGGGGTTTTTATAGACACCCTTCATATTTACAAAAATACCACATGTTCACACTGGTTACTTGGTTCTCTTTCTAAATAGTGGTTGTCAAATTATCCAAATCATATATATATATATATTATGAATGACTACGTAAGACCTGAACAAACCGTTGAGATTCATGGATGATTATTTACGCATAGTCATAATCAAATTATGCATGTCGATCAATTTCCAACAAATACCGCTTATGATCATTAATGCCAAAAAGATATGACAACAACGTGCTTGAAAACTTGTTTCCTTCTAGCCTGTTAATAGTATATCGGTTTTAAATGTTACAGTTACATGTAACTTAATTTTTTTTTTTGGAAGGCATACATGTAACTTAATTCTATTAGTCAAGTTTTATGCCATATCACTTTTAAAGAAAATCATGAGAATGATATATTTTTAATTAATATAACAAATAACGGTAGGGGGTTGTATAGACGTCTTCGGTGTTCAAATGCTTGAAGGGTTCTGCAAGACAAACAAAACCGTTAGTCTTAACGCAAGAGGGCATCTCCTATGTTTGAACTTTGATGTAAGAAAAAGTTAGATTATCTTGAGGGAGTGTAAACACAAACACACACACACAGAGAAAAAGGGAGGGAGGGGGAGGGAGAGAGAGAGAGGGGGGGGGGGGAGTGAGAGGGAGAGAGAGAGGGTAAGAGAGGGGGAGGGAGGGAGAGGGAGAGAGAGAGAGGGGGAAGAGATGGAGAGAGAGGTAGGGAGAGAGAGATTGGAATGCATGTGCCTTACCTGATATTCCTAAGACATCATTATATAGTGTAAATCTCGAGATCCAGCTAGTCCCTAGAGGATTGCTGAGAGGCTTAAAGTGGTAAGGCACCTCTTTCCTCAGCTGCAGCCTGCAGGTTGGACTTTACCCTTTTCTGTCAGTGAGTTTATTGTCTGTTGGACAATAGTTTTCACTCACTCTACCACGTGCTATAGTGCACTTTGGCCCTTGTATATGATGGTCACACTTTCGGGATGTCATTATTAACGTCCCATCAAATAGATGTTTTTGAGCTTTTAACCCTCTGAGCTTGGGAGTCATTAGTTTTGTAAGTCTGTCGGTTTGTAATGTCATGATATCGATCATGGGCCCGAACCCGAACCTAGGGGTCCGATCAATTGAAATAAACACGAATCAAGTCGGAATAGGAATAGAGAGATCAAGTTGGATAGCATTAAATTTGGTATTTGTTTGTTTATCTTTATTTGGTTATTTGTTAATCTCTGTGGTGGACTATAAATACCTAGAGAGTTAATGGTTCTAGTTGGTTGATTTATTTTTGTAAAGAACGTTTTGAGTTCGTGTGTTTCTCTCCATGTTCTTCGTTCCTTCAATTCTCAGCAGACCGTATCAGCCCACCTTCATCATCATATATAATTTACCATATTTGTTTTCAATGCAGCATGATTAATTAACACGTCTAACACGACTCTTTCAACTGAATGCAACACGTACGACGCTTACTTTAATAGTTTAAAACTAACACAAACATATTTAATAAGTGCAGTTATACGACATGCAGCGTTAAACACGTTTGGATATAACGAGCTTAATAACATGTGAATTGCCAATGATGTTGTAGCCTAGTGGTTATAATGGAGGTGGGAAGGTTTACCCACTTTGTGGGGTTCCTGCCCTGGGAGGTCACAGGTTCGAATCCCACTCAAAGTAGGGTTATTCTGAAATGAGGGGCTGGACCTTAAGGGGGGGGGGGGACCGGACCTGTAGGGTGCGGGGCTTCGTTATGGGTGTGTACCGTTGACCGTTCAAAAAAAAAAACATGTGAATTACGCGACACGTTTAATATGGTTGTTAATACAACTCACTTAACATGGTTGATAAATAATCAGATATAACTAACACGATAAAAAGTGCTAAAAATATACTACATACAAGCTTCACGTAAAAATTAAAAAGGTATTTGTCAATCATCTAGAGCCGCGGTTTTAGTTAATGGGTCGCCAACTTTTGATTTTCAATGTGAAAAGGGCCTTCGCCAAGGCGACCCGTTGTATCCGTTTCTCTTCTTAATTGTGATGGAAGCGCTTTCTTGGTTTTTGGAGAAGGCTAAACAACTTGGCGTTTTTAAAGGCATTTCTTTCTCGAAAGAAGGTATGGATGTTACCCACTTGTTCTACGCGGATGATGCCCTTATTGTAGGTGAATGGTCAAAGGAAAACGTCCGTAATATTGCTAGAATCCTTCGTATTTTCTATTTGTGTTCGGGGCTCCGTATTAACCTCCACAAGTCTAACATTTATGGGGTTGGTACGGAGGCTTCGGAGGTGGACGAGATGATGGAATACCTTGGTTGCAAAAGAGGTTGTCTTCCTTTTAGATATCTTGGTATCCAAGTTGGAGCAAAAATGAGTCGGATTAGCAATTGGGACCCGGTTATTGGAGTCATAAAAAACCGCCTTGCCTTATGGAAAGCTAAAACTCTATTGATAGGTGGTCGTCTAATTTTAATAAAATCGGTCCTTGAAAGCTTACCGGTTTATTATTTTTCTTTGTACAAAGCTCCTAAGGCGGTTCTAGAGACTATGGAGGCGATCATGAGACGATTTTTATGGGCAGGTTCAAGTGAAGAAAAGAAAATATCTTGGGTGGCTTGGGACGTAGTTACAATCCCGAAAAGATGCGGAGGATTGGGGGTGTCCAGGTTGCTAGATGTTAACATTGCGCTACTTTTAAAATGGACGTGGCGTTATAAAAGGGACGGGGACTGTTTATGGAAGAAGGTTATCATGGGCTGCCACGAGACGAGTCGACCTTGGGCTATGCTTCCGTGTAATGCTTCGTCTAACGGCTGCTGGAAAAGTATTGTTAAAGTAGGGGAAATGATCACAGCAAACAGCTCTACTTTAAACTCTCGTTTCACTGCAGAAGTGGGAGAGGGTAAGTCTATTAGCTTCTGGGGTGATGTGTGGTTAAGAGAAGTGCCCTTGAGAGGCATTTTTCCTAACATGTTCAGGCTGGAGAAAAACAAATGGGTCAAGGTTGAAAATCGGCTCCGGATGGAAAACAATGAAAAAATTCTAAAGTGGGAGTGGCGAACAGAGCCGGGTACTTACGAAGAGTTATCTGAATTATTTCAACTACTGGAGGATATACATGAGTACAAGTGGAAAGGAGGTTTGGATTGTTGGAAGTGGTCATGTGCAACAGATGAAATGTTCACTGTCAGCTCCGCTAAACACTTGCTGTCCGACACCACGAGCTCTGTACAGAATTCGGTCATCAATTGGAAGGTTTGGGTGCCCCTCAAAGTTAAGGTCATGGTGTGGAGAGCAGGCCTAAACCGTCTTCCTACTATCGCTGAATTGATAAAACGGGGTGTCAATATCCAAAATTCTGTTTGCAGCCTCTGCCTGGATGATACAGAAACGACTATTCACTTATTCACAGGATGCGTTTACTCTCAAGAAGTATGGTACAAAATTGAAACGTTGTGTCGTCTATGTCCTAGCTTTCCGTTTGATATCTTGGATGTTATAAGGATTCCAGAAGCACAGACACAATCGAAGAAAGCGGCTCATGTGTTAAGAGGTATCATCTATACGGCTATGTGGGTAATTTGGAACGAGCGCAATTACCGGATTTTCAACAACAAACGACGGAGGCCGATAGAGATAGTCGAGTTTGTTAAAATAACTTCTTTTTTCTGGTTTTGTAATAGACATAAATTAGGTCACGAGGTAGAGTGGAAAAAAGTGGTGTATGTATCCGTTGGATTGATGTCTCGTAGGTCCTCGTTTTGAGGATTTGCGGGTTTTGTGTGAATGAAGTTTTCCTTAAAAAAAAGGTGGTGTTTTAAAATCCGATACATGTAAGAAGGTATACGAAAACAAATTAGCTAGGTAAATAGTTGTCTTGTATATATAAGTTAATTACTGTATTAGAATACTAAAAACAATATTTTAATATTTGTATGCATAAGAACTTGCTACTCTGACTATTTTCGATAAGGTTTTAAGCTTGATACAGTAGATTTTGATGTTCTATTACCCTAGTAGTAGAAGGGGTAAAAGGTACTTCATTGTACCTTCTATGTTTATAGAAATGATTAACCACTTAAACAAAAACTTATAAATAAATATTTAATTAGAGGAAGTGGCACTCCACTTAGGTTTTTTTTAATTTCATTGATTTCTATTAATCCTACGATGTCACGTTACTTCATTTACTTCATTGAAACTTTTTTTAGAGGCAACATTTCACAAAAACATTTTTTTTAAAATTAAACAAATCAGGTTATTAAATTAAACCATTATACAAAACCATCATCTTCATCCTCCAAAACTTTGTCTGATTCTCTTCTCCACCATTCTCTCTCTCTCTCTCTCTCTCTCTCTCTCTCTCTCTCTCTCTCTCTCTCTCTCTCTCTCTCTCTCTCTCTCTCTCTCTCTCTCTCTCTCTCTGAGTCGTCGTTTACTTATTTTCTTCTCATTCAAATCAGATTATATATTTATTTATTTATTTATTTATTATTATTATTATTATTATTATTATTAATTCAACATTTACCTCAGTTCTAATTTATTATTAACTTGTTTGAAGATATCAAGTGCTACAATTAAGGCTGGCTTTGCTTTTGCCCTGTTTTTAAATAGAGGTAAGGCGTACCCGTGAGGGGATGAACACTGTGAACTAAGTCACGTAAACCCTCTACGGATCTATTACATGCACCACCGACGACCCTATGTCGTGCTGGTAGTAGGGTACCCATGAGATTCACGGTAAGCGCCGCCCCTGCCCCCTTACAAGATATATGTTTTATTTACTTTAGATCTACAAGTCATTTATATATATGGATACAATGCGACCGAATTAGGTGCGCACGCACACATCCAAATTTCGGGTATATATGTATCACAAACGAATGTTAGAAATAGTTCTTACGAGATATTTAGGGTATGTTTGGCGAAACTAGCTGGTAGCTGGTAGCTGCAAGCTGATAGCTGGAAGCTGGTAGCTGGAAGCTTTTTAAATATATTTTGGTGTTTGGCAGAGTAGCTGAAGCTTTTAATAAAATGTATAAAATGACCAAAATGAACATAATTAAAAGCTTGTAAAGAAAGTTTTTATTTTATTTTTAAAATAGAATGGGTATTTGTGTCATTTACTACTTAAAAGCTTGTAGCTAGTAGAGCTTTTTCTTAAAAGCTACTACTAGTAGCTTTTCACTGTAGAGCTTTTTCTCTAACCTAAAAGCTTCCAGCCCCTTCAACCAAACAAGGCTTTTTATTAAGTAGGAGCTTTTTCTTAAAAGCTTGAAGCTTGAAGCTCCTAAAAGCTCTTAAAAGCTCCTTGCCAAACATACCCTTAGTCCTCATCCAGTCATTTGGTTGTGATTATGGAGGATGTGATTCGAAAGATGATTGGTTATTACTTTTTTTTTTTGGTCATTGAACGGATGAGGTGCGAATGTTCTCGATTCATTAAGCGAAAGGGTATAATTATCTTAGATATTAGGCACACATAGCTCTCTCAATCTATATAATTATCCTTCTAATGCAGCTCAGCTGGTAACGAGCTCAAGTTCTCCTTTGGGGGACTTGGGTTTGAATCCCACTAGTTGCATTTGGGAGGATATGGGAAATGAGGGAAGACTCAGGGCCACTTGTGGTCAGGGGTTCTATTCCTGATCCCGCCAGGTTTTACCGTTCACTACTGTCGTGTCTTTGGGCGGGTTTATGGGTTGGGTTTTCCCTAGAAGCGGACTATCGGGCGGGCTATGAGCTTCGTGCGTCCGGGGTGGGCCGGGTTGTGCCCCTGCCTTTGCCATTGGGGGACCGCGTACGAAGTACCCGGCGTTGTTTAGTTGGTCGTTCAAAAAAAAAAAGTTAAAAACATACCACCATTAAATTGATAGGTTATTGGTGAGGGGTTGGTGCAAAGAGGGTTGTGAAGTTGGAATGTTGCTCTTAAATATATGCACATGGGAACAACGGTGTCTATCTGAGAGCTCATTTGCCTTCTGTGGGGAAAGATGCTTGGGTGCATCCAAACAAGAACTACCCCACATAAGAGTAACTGCCCTCTAATGTTGTTCTAATAATACCAAGACATGTTTGGGATATGTGCCCTTCATTCCTCCCACACTCTTTTTCATACATCTATACTTTTAAATTGCTAATTCTTGTTTTTGTTTAATTACAAATTACAAATAAACACATATCAAGAATGCGGTATGAGACAATCACACTATTGTAATAGTAAAGTGGATAAAGCATTTGTAATATGATTCATAGGTTCAGGTTGTTATTATCATGGTTTGCAATTATAGTTGTTGCATTAATTATTCCTAAAGATGGACAAATAAGTAGTTGAGAGTTACGCCAACCCGACCAGGTTTGTTTCATCCCATATTAAAGAAAATGACTCGTTTCAAGTTGATGGTGTGGTTATGTTCTGGGCTCCAACTCCTGACCATGCCTGGTTGTCGGCCATCCTCTAGCGCTAAAGGGACAAAGAAAAGAATGTTACAGGGGTATCAGGTCGGATCCTAGCTATGGAGCCCTTTTCGACGTTCAAGACAAAGTGTGAGATGAGTAATGAGTCTGGCTCAAAAGGGGATGACAATCGGCTCCTTTTGTTCGCAAAATTTTAACGCAAGATATAAATACAAGACATATGCGAACACTGATAAATATATGTAAAGGGATATAGGTAAATGTTAATTTAAGAACACATATGTTTCATGCGAACCACGGGAACACTATATAAAACCATTCAAATTCAAAATTTCTTTTTACACTTATCTTTATTATAAAATACAATCTCAAAAACATAATTTACGCATTAATATTTAAACATATACGAAAATAAACTGTTTTTACACATGTGTAAATTTACAGTTTATACATATATAAACTGTTTTATTTACCAATGTGTAAAAAGTTAATCTTAAAGTGTTTTTGCAAGAAAATATGAATTATTTGGAAATAAAATTCATTTTTAATGTTGTATTTTAATTGTAATGTGGTTTATATTAAAAAAGAAATTGATTTTGACTGATTTTTTTTGTTTGTTCTCATGGTTCTCAAGATAACTTTCCTCAAGGGATATATATTATACCAAATATATATATAAGAGACTAACTATAAGCATAATACATTAATCCTGATTCTAAATTGATTTTAGTCAATATATACAAGTGTTATGATTAAACTTTAATGTAAGCATCAATATTTACTGAACAAATTATCACCAGCTTGTTTCAAATTCATTAATTAAATATACATATAGTGGTTTATTTCAAATAAAATATGTTATCTAGAAAACAAACTTGAAATAAGTATCAATTACTGAATATAAAATACCAATTGAGGGTAACAAATACACATATTTAAGTTGTGAAATATTCTCTAATATGAAATGAAATAAACATAATGCGAGCCCTTATTAATTCATTTCGGGTTACACTACTTTTGTTTGTACTATAATGATATGATATGTTAATAAATTTTCCCTTTTCTATTATTATTTTACGTTTTTAACTGATTTCAAATGGATGTGATTCTCAGTTTGCCAATTCACTGACAACTACACTTGATGGAACTTGTTTGTATGCAAACAAACAAATCATTTCTAAAACTTGGTACAGATTTATATAAAAACTTTTTTTTATTAATTCTTGTTTTTTTTGTTTTTTTTTGTATTTATTATGGTGAGTGCTCTACTAGAAAAATGATTAATTAAAATATCAAATACTAAAGGGCTTATAGCTTAACGGTTTCACTATGTTTGTAAAGTGTGTTTCCACGTGTGACTAAAGGTTTCAGTCTTACGGTGGACATATTTATTGATTTAGTAGTAGATAAAATGGTGTGTGATTTAGCCGTAAGAGAATCAAGGGATCATATTATGGTGAGCCCGAGCTGAGCTCAAACATAAAACAAAACTCATTAATAAATGAACTTGAGCCAAACCTCCATTTGCCGAGGTTGATTATGTCATCACTAAACGAGTCTGTTATTTATATAAATACAATATAATATATAATCACATAAGCATATTATATATATATATATATATATATATATATATCAAATTCATTTTCGAGAATTTATATATGCATGAATTAGGAAAAAAATAAATTTATATTATAATACATAAAAAGTTATAATTTAAAAACCTCTACAAATAACAAACCAATAAACAAACAAATGATCAATTATCTAAATTCAGTCTTGAATAATTACTAAAAAGTTGAGCTCTAACTTGAGACATAGGGCTCAATACGAGTCGTCGGTAAGTTTACTTAAATTAGACAACCCGAATTCGACATAGCCAAATTTAGGCTTGGTTCAACTTTATTACAGTCTTACAATTACCGTGATTAGTCATGAGGTAGAGGCAACACTTTTAAATATTTACATAAAAGTTAATTGATACAAAATATAATATTTTTATTACTTTATGAATTTATAATATATAAACAGAAACATATTAACTTAGGGGCTGTTTGGTTGATTAAGTACCGAATCATAAGAGGTCTGAATGGTTAAGTGCTGAATCATTAAGTATTGTTTTGTTGGACCTTTAAATGGTTAGTCTTCTTGTCCCACATTGGTAGGGGAAGTAAAAATGGATTCATTTAGTGCTTAATAGTTTAGCAACATCCCGAGTCTTAATGGTTCAGCCTTAACCGTTTAATTCAGATGCTAAAACAAACACGTTGAATGAGCTGAATGCTGAATCATTTAACGCTGAATCATTCAAAGACTCATTAAAAGCCTTACCAAACAACCCTTTAGTAGTCTAACTCGATATATTTAGGCTTAAATATGTTTTATTAATACTAGAAAGATAAATAAAATAAATTTTATTAATCCTTGTTTGCTTTAGTATGTTTTGTGGATGACACCATGGTCTGTAACTAAATAATATTAAAATAGATGAATAAAGCTGGTAAACAGTTGGAAGGACACATCATTTTTGGCTCTTTGTTTCTCGAGGAAAGCTGCCTACCATCTCTTTTATGGACTATAGTTGGTTAAAAACCCCCAGTCTTTTGTTTTTTCATAACTTGGATATTATAATAAACATAACATTTTTTTTTATCGGCAATAATAAACATAACACATTTTCTATGTAGACTATATATGCTGGGATTGGGGTGAACACCAACGTGAGCTATCAATTGCTCGCTCCACTAACCTCGTTGTGATATTCTGATCGCTCGCGATCAAAACCTGCAAATCCAACACAAAAACAGGGTAAAGCCTCGTGGGTCGCCACGCCAGGCTTAGCGTGAGGCTGTTGTGATGTTTATGATGTCAGGCTCGCACCGGTCTCGCGTTAGGCTGTTCGCGTATCCACAACTGACAGTCTTATATGAAACATATTTTGTAATCTAATTCTTTTATATACTAAACTCCCTAAATATGGGAAAAAAATATATATACATGTTTGTGATTTTTTTATAATCACATGATATATCGCCATGGTGCAACATAGGACCGGTGATAGTCTTTCATTTCAAGGACCTTCTACAACTTCACACAAACATTGGTGGATCAAAGAAGAAGGCGTTCTACGCAATTTACTAGACAACAATTTGATGTATTTGGAAACATAGAAACGAAGTGGTTTTAACCAAAAACAAGTCCATCTTCCAAAGGTACTTGGTAATATCAAAGCGCTTAGTTTATTTTGGATCAAGGCGGAGGCGAAACAACCGGGTTTGAAGTGGAATCTATCGTGTAACTTTAATATTTCAAAATTAGGTTGGTGATTGATGATGTATAATTGGTGTAGTATGTAAGGTGTATTGCTAGTATCCCGCTAGCCTTGGTTGAAATAAAAGTTTTTGTTTATCTTTAAAAAAAAACATGATATACAACCATTTAGAGCATCTCCAATAATAAGGTAAGTTTGAACTCCAAACCTGTCATATCATCATGTGACATCATTTCAAATCTTCACCATTTCGAATCTATTTTTTCTCCAATAATAAGTCATTCCAAACTTTCACCTTAGGCTATGGGGTGTGGATCGGGAAAGGGGCTCGTGGGCTGAGGTGGCAGTCGGCACAATTGGGAGAAATCCACCACCTGCACCGATGGGTTTTAGGTTTAGAATTTACATATAGGCATATGTTTCTTGCAAACTTTGTCTTAAAATAGTAGTGCTCTTCCTAGAGACGCAAAGGATAGGTTGTTTTTGTTAGACTTCATGCTTTCCATTTTTATTCTTCTTTGTCTGCAGGTAACAATGAGAACATAAAAACCTTAAACCTTGTTTCTCTGCAATTATCACAAAGTTAATAGAAAGTTTTAGTACACTTAATACTTTATGTCCAGATTCAGTATCTTAGTTTAGCATCTTACCTTTAGAAAGTCTTCAGTATTTGGCAATGTTAGCAGGTGTCAGCATTTTTAACAATTGTTTATTATTCAGCACTCACCATTCCTTAATGTAATGACTTCATCAGTTCTAGGTATCATCAATACCTTCTTTCAGTACTTGATTTTGTGGTCATCAATGCTAACATTCTTCTCAACTCTAAATATTTTTCTAAATTACAATATCAACTATATGTTTAATTAATTTAGGCAATCCAAATATGGCGCTGGATTAGCTAGATGTTTAATTAATTAGCATGACTTATAGTACATATCCCTTGACAAAATGTTAATTTTCAGTGAACTTGCCTTTACAAACTTATGATTTTCACAAATGGCAATAAACAAACAATTTATTTGTTCTCAATATTTTGCTGAACCTAGAACTACAACTATTAAACTAGTCATGAAATTAATCCCTAGAATAATTATTTTCTTAGTAATTTCTAGAAATAGGTTATAGGAACCATCTTTAGAAGATAAGGTTGATCAAAGTTATAACGTGAGAACTACCTCTTTCTCCCTTATCTATTCACATCTTACTCTTAATTGAAGGTTATATGAGTTAAATAAAAAAATGGTTAGCTAAAAAGGGAATGGTCATATGGTAGTAAGATTTATGTTACATACTCAATGATGTTCTTTTTCTAATCATAGTTAGCACCTAAAGTTTAGATGTTTAAAAGAGAAGGTAAAAGATTGTTGGTGGGGCAAACTAACTCGACTGCCTACTTTGCCCATTCTACAAAACGACATATTTAAACATGTTACCTCACCCGCCCATTTTACCCTCTCTACTCAACATAAATAAACGAGTCAACAATTGTTTTACATGTAAATCACCATCACAAAAGGGAATTAGTTAAAGATGGAAAACCTGAACAAATAGGGCAGACGCTGCAAACCGAGGTGATGAGAACAGTTTCGATGCGTGTACTAACTATCACAAAAAAATTTGTGTTTGTAACCCTAAAATTATAAACCCAAAGAAAGCTTTGAATGCGCGTAGGCATAAAGATGTGTAGTTGAATATAATTAGTAACAATTCAAAACACATGGGAAATCAATATTACCAAAAGCTGAACTTTCATCAGTAATTGAAGACGATTGAAGCTTATATGAAACTGTATCTACTTCATTCACATTCATGTCCGAATCATACCACCAAATTGAAAGAATAATAAAAAGAAACTTAGACATAAAAGTTAAAAGGGTGAAAAATAGAATCATTACCTTGAAAATTATAGCAATATGATGAGAGGGTGTTTTACCATGTTAAGATATAGTTAATTATGTGATTTTAAGTGATTTGTATCATAAAACATGGTTACTTTGAGTTTAATTTGAATCCCAGGTAATTGGAGCGGATTGAATGCATTTTTGGGAAAATCAAGTGGATTTAAATTGAAGATATTAAATGATGATGTGATAGATCTCTGAAATACGAAGACGTAGCCGCAAGAATCGAAGAAAACGGAGTTATAACGAAGTTTTTACAAAGAAAACAAGTTTGGCGCGCCGTTTGGGAATTTCAGCATCAGGTGGCGCCACAATGGGTGAAAAATGGCACCAGGTGGTGCCATCTACTGATCATGTGCGAATTTTTTAGGTTTTCACCCTATTAAAAGATAAACCATCCCAAAAACGAATATCTCTTGAACCCTAGCCATCTTGGAGCTCCAAGGACAAAATTTATCATCCCAAACCTCAATCTAATAAATTCTTTCATGCAATTAACATCTACAACAATCATTGAAGATCCTATGATGAAGATGAGCGGCTAATCCTCTTTGTGACCACCTCCGGGTGGATGGTTTGTATGTGAAACTCAACTTGATTCATTTTGATACTTTTGGATTGTTCTTTATGCTTTGAAGAATACTTATGGTTTGATTCATTTAAACAAATTAAATGTGTTGCAATTATTCATCTTTTGTCATTCGCATTCGGTTTCCTTGCATCGTGAGCAGTTTGATTATTGGGAGGGTATTTGGCACATATGGTTTGGTAATTAGATTGTACAGGTTATTATTAAAAACTTGTGTCTAATTGCCACTTGAATTAAAACCAATTAAGACTGAAAACAAATCATTCTCTAAAATTGGTGGCTTATATAATTTGGTTCAATTGAAAACCCGATAGAAAATGTCCATTGTGAATTCGAAAGGTAAAGCAACTCCATATTAGTGACAATTGATTGGAAGAAATTTTTACCTTTGAGTATGTTTTTATATCTTAAAACACCATTATCAATTTTTAAGCTTATCCAACAAACCAATTCTCCTTAGGAAGAAAAATCAAGGATAACATACAGACAAAAGGAAAAGGATAAATCCAAAGCACACCTAGAAAAAAAAAGCACTTCACCATCATCATCTTCCGTCATGTAAGCCTCTACTGGGTGGTCGCTGCCATCATCATCACTGTCGATAGTGTTGTTTACCTTGGATGATTGGTGCAACGGAACCCTAGTCGCGATGATTACGAACACGGATGCTATGTCCGTTTAGTGCCACCGTGGAGGAAATTGGCGTCGCTATCAACCACCATCGCCTCACCACAAACGACCCTTAAACCCATCACTGTCGGAGAGGTGGGCTGCCCACCCCAGTCTCCGTTTGTCCCTCTCTCACCCTCATTAACACAAAATAATAAATGATTGTGGTGATATTGTTGTAGGATTTGTGTGTGTTGATGGCGGCGCCTCGTGAGGGGTTTTTGACTGAGGAGGTTGTGGTGGTAGAAGAAAGAGATGAGAGGGGGGTGTGGAGATTAATTGGGTGTTTAGGGTTTGGGTTGAAAGAGAAGATATTTTATAGGTAGTTTTTTCTTTTTTAAATTCATAAAGAGTGCCACGTGGCACATTCAAGGGGGGATGATGCCACCAATGAATGGCACGTCAGCAAACATTAATTCGTTTATATATATTTATAGATTATAGATTATTAAAAACTCATACGGTTATAATTATAAGAGTATATGAATTTACTGAATGAATAATCACCATGTACATTGTCCTATTTATAATACCTCCATAGGCATGATCTAAGGGATTACAATTAACTAGCCTAAGACATAGCTACAATTAAATGTTGTTTGACTAGAGCCTAAGACATAGCTACAAGTAAATGTTGTTTGACTAGAATTATTGACTAGAATTATAATTGCTATTTCACCCCCGCAGTCGAATCGGGAGGCTGACGAATGTTGAGACTGGAGCGAAAGTCATCGAACAGTATGCGTGGTAAGCCTTTGGTGAAGATATCGGTAACCTGGTAGCGAGAAGGCACGTGTAGGACTCGAACACACCCCCGTTTTACTTGCTCCCTGACAAAGTGAATATCCAGTTCAATGTGTTTCGTCCGCTGGTGTTGAACTGGGTTACCCGAAAGATAAATGGCGCTGACATTGTCACAGTACACGAGGGTAGCTTTGAGAAGAGGCTGATTTAATTCTAGCATCAGGTTACGAAGCCAACATATTTCAGAGACAACATTGGCAACTCCTCGGTATTCGGCTTCCGCACTGGAGCGTGATACTGTCGGTTGTCTTTTGGATGACCAGGAAAGAAGGTTGTCACCAAGGTAGACACAGTAACCGGAGGTGGACCGACAGGTGTCAGGACAGCCGGCCCAGTCGGCGTCTGTATAGGCACGCAGAGAAATATTCGGGGCAGGGGTAAGATGAAGCCCGTGGTCGGACGTGCCCTGAAAATAGCGAATGATCCTCTTGAGAGCATTCCAATGATCGTCGGTGGGTGAGTGCATATGCATGCAGATTTGTTGCACTGCATATGATATATCGGGTCGCGTGAATGTAAGGTACTGTAATGCACCTGCCAAACTGCGGTAAGTAGTGGGATCATGAAATGGTGCGGAGGAGGTCGCACCAAGCTTTGAACTGGTGTCAACTGGAGTAGCCACTGGTTTGCAGGAATCCATGGATGCTCGGTGGATGATGTCATTGGTATACGCCTGCTGAGATAAGAACATGGTGTCACCTGTACGCTTGACGGAGATGCCCAAAAAATGAGATAGCGAGCCCAAATCTTTCATAGCAAACTCACTGGACAATGATGTCATAATACGGCGGCGAAGGGTATCCGATGATGTAGTAAGAATAATGTCATCCACATAAATAAGAAGATAAGCAGTGTCTTGACCATGATGATAAATAAATAATGAAGTGTCAGACTTGCTTTGTGTGAACCCCTGCAATAAGACAAAGTCAGTAAAACGTTGGTACCAGGCTCGTGGAGCCTGTTTCAGACCATAGAGGGACTTCTTCAATTTGCATACGTGACCAGGGAAACGGGAGTCCCGAAACCCCATGGGTTGATGCATAAAGACTGTTTCCTCCAAGTTTCCGTGAAGGAAGGCATTTGTGACATCAAGCTGGTTGATGGCCCAAGAGCGAGAGAGCGCCAAAGTAAGTATGAGCCGAATCTTTGCCGGTTTGACAACCGGGCTGAAGGTGTCTCCACAGTCAATACCCACCTGTTGACTGCGACCATCACAAACTAACCGAGCTTTGTATCGTTCCAAGCTGCCATCGGAACGAAACTTGTGTTTAAATAACCACATACACCGTATAATATTCATGTCTGGTTGCCTTGGTACTAACTCCCAAGTCTCATTTTTAATAAGTGCACTAAATTCATTTGTCATGGCAGTAAGCCATTCGGGCGTGGTCAGGGCAACCTGAGGGGACTTGGGAATATGTACAATGGTAGTGGTGTGGAGGTTAAAGTGGTGTTTTGGTTTAGATATACCGTCCATGGCGCGAGTGCGCATAGTACGAGCCGGTGGTGGAAGGGTTATGTTGCCTTGACCAATCACGGGAATAGTCATACCGTTCCCACGACAATAAACTTGTTAGTGCAAGTATTAAAAGAAGACGGGAAGTTATTACCTTGGGGGTTTTTCATGTGGCCAGAAGCCCCGGTGTCCATGAATCCTTGCGGGTCCTGTTGAGCAGGGTGGAAAGTGATATCCATGAAGAAAGAAGAGGAGGGTTCGAAGAAAGAAGAAGAAGGTGGCGGAATTGTGGTGGTGGCGGAATTGGTCAAGGAGCCAGGAACTCTCTTGATACCATATAAGAGTATATGAATTTACTGAATGAATAATCACCATGTACATTGTCCTATTTATAATACCTCCATAGGCATGATCTAAGGGATTACAATTGACTAGCCTAAGACATAGCTACAAGTAAATGTTGTTTGACTAGAGCCTAAGACATAGCTACAAGTAAATGTTGTTTGACTAGAATTATTGACTAGAATTATAATTGCTATTAATAATAAATCTCGCTTGCTAGAGCATGTTTTTGTACCGTAACAAACGAATACTCGAATTTCAGTTGTGTCAACGACGCTTTTTGGATACCGTAATAAACCAAAATTATACCGATCGAACTTTGTAAACATAGAGAACTGAAAGATACCGACAAAATAACTGCTGCATCATGCAGAAAAATCGTTACCCGTCGTAAAGCGTAGGCCTACCTTAACTTTAGCTATCATATTTTTTTTACGGTTTTGAAATTCTATGATATTTTAGTCAAACTTTAATAATAAGTAAACTGGGGTCATGCCAACACAATTTAAGTGGGTGTTTATCGTTGCTAAATAATATAGAAAGTATCTCTAATTGGTATAATACTTAAAGAATTTGGGATGTTACATCTATTCACCTTTGAAGGCATGCAAATTAACCAATAATTCAGGAGATGTTACATCTAATCACCTTTCAAGGCATGCAAACTAATAATTTGGTATGTTACATCTAACCACTGTTCAAGAGATGCAAAGTGCAAACCATTTGCCTAAGACGTGTATACCTTTAGGCTTCAACACCTCATAGGGCATATTCCATGATAATGAAGAAATTACTATGCCTTCCAAGACTTTTAAGGGCATATTCCATGATAATGTAGAAATTACTATGCCTTCCATGAATAACTCCAAGGCATAGAGTATTGGTTACATTATCTGCATAGTGTAAAACTAAGGTGCATGTCGTTTTACTTGCTAGCATAACATGTAGGATCATAAAGAGGGACATCCCATCTAGGGGTGGCTCAAAATTTTTTAGGCCCAAAGAGGATAAAAAATTTGCAGCCCTTTTCATAAGAAGAAACAAAAACAAAATATAGTTTTAGATTATGTGATACATATATCATATTTGGTATGCACAATTATAGATCATAAACCTTAATATCAACAATCTAAAGCCAAAATTACTTATATATGTAGGTAAAATTTCGTGTACAAAGGTCATATTTTATGACAAGTGTGAGAAGAATTAAAAATTCACATGTAAGCATCATGTTTTGGATTTACAAATGATATTTTGTGTTGTTTTTGCTAGAAATACACCAAACACAACAATTTAAAACGCAACGTAATGTATAACAACCATGGAATTTAAAACATAATAATTTAAAGCACATGTTCTTTAAGATGGTGTTTTATGTTTTAAGCTTAAAATAAATTGTTTTGTGTTTTTAATTGTTAGGTTTAATGTTATTTTAGCTTAAACAATTCAAAACATCATGACAAGTCTAAAAAAATGATGCCTACATATTAATTCGTAATCTTTAACACAAAATATGGCCTATGTACACTAACCACACATATATATATAATTTGAGGCCCTATGAAAATGAGGTCAAAAGCCATTACTTTATTTAAGTCTCTCTTAGGCTAGCCTTGTTCCCATCACCATGATGTCAAACTGAAATTACTAAGGAGAAAGGGATCCTAACATCAATAGTCAAACTGAAACTATACATGTTGATTTTTTTTTTTTTTTTTTTTTTTTTTTTTTTTGAACAGCTTTTCAATAGAAAAAACCAAGGGGACCAGCAGAATACAAGTAACTTATTCTTACTACGACATTTAGTTTCACTCAAGAATCGTTCCCTAGGGGTTCTCTCTTGACTATAATTGTGAAAAAAATGGAATGACATTTATTAAAGTGTATCTCATCATTATGCTAACTCTTATCATCTCTATGCATACTTATCTATCTCTTGAGGTAATTACAAACCACTTCAAGACAACTATGCATTCATGCATCCATTCAAAAGTAAATTGCTCATTGTCTCTTATTCTTGGTAACTAGCGTACAAATGCACACTTTAGCAATTATTATACGAACATATGCGTACCGTTAAACGAAAATTTGTTAGCATCATTAATTCATTACCCCAACTTGTCACAAGTAATGAGTCATTCTTTCCCTCCATCGTCGAGCAAAAACAAGTAATCCTTTTAAGGACCGCGTTTTTCAAATTCCTCACGAACAATCATACAAGATACAATCAAACCGCTTACATATGTATGCCAAACAGTTTTTTGTGAAAGACATGATTTTATTTTTCGGTGCCAATTATTGTGTCGTTGGCAAGTCAAATTGAAATCGTCAATGAGAAGGAAGATGATAAGTAAATGTTACTATATATGATTGAGCCATCGCAAACACGTGCTATGTCGACTTATGAGATGATTAGTTATAGAATTATTGGTACACGGTGATGAGATATCTATCTTTAAAATAGTTTGAAAATTTGAGTTATAAAATCAATTCTTATAAAGTATATTGGAAATGTTTATTTATGTAGGCCACTCAATCTTTGTCACAATTGAGTATATCATATGACTGTCTTTCCATTGAAGTAAGTTGTGTTTTGTAACACAAAAAGGCTGATTGTTTAAACGAAAAAAAAAAAACATAGAATTATTATTAAGTTTAATCATGTTTTTTTTTTTTATTAATTGGGTCTACAAACATACCTATATGGCATTGAAAATCATTAAAAAAAAATGTTTATCATCTGCTTTTTTTCTCATGCATTTTGTGGGTAGTGAGACTACAACTTCCGAACTAGGACAACTATGACAAATCGTGAAATTTATTAACGATTTTTATTATTATAGAGAGGTATATTTGTATCTTCCATGATTACAAAGGCATAAGATGTTTCATGATTTATAGTGATTTTTTTCTTTAAATAAAGCTAGGTTGCTTTCAGATTAAAAATATATATACCTTAAGGTGGCATTTAATTTATTCTATTTGTATTGCATGACAAACGTCTTTGAGGTTGTTTGGGGTTGCTTTTTGAAAACTTATATCGACCTAAACTATAATTAAGTCTATGAGGGTGTTTAAGGTTGAGTTTTGTAATGAATTTTTAGATTATTGCGTTTTGAAAACGCAAATAATTAGTTTTTAGTGTTTGGGGTTGAGTTTTGAAATGGATTTTTAGGCCACAAAAACGTAATAATCTAAAAACAACTCCACCCATACTGTAGCAAAATTCATAATCATTTTTCAAAAAGCAATTTCAAACACCCTCTATAAGTGTTTACTAATCACTTATCTACTTAAACTTTAACATTTGTTTTTTATATTCTAAATGCTTATTTGTTTTCTTATAAAACTAGCATAGTATAGTATTTGATTATGCATGACTTGCTTTCCTCTATTCTATTTGACATTCTTCTCTATTCGTTATCTTTATATATGAGTTGGCAACCACTTTGCTTATTGATGATCCCAATTTGACCCTATGATTGTCTAGCTAGTCTTGTATATGAGCCCTTTAAGACCTTTTAGAGTGATCAAGAGTTAAAGCAAATGTCTATTTCTTAAATCCACGTTTTGTTTTAGTTAATAGTTTTAAATTTCATTAATATTATAGAAATTCATAAAAGAGTGGCGACGCAGCTTGTTGACCTTCTATTATGATGTAACTTTTGTATTTTGTTTTAACTATGAAAAATGTTTTTGGCAAAAAAAAATATATATTATAGATAACGAAAACGATACGATAAATGTAAACTTTAAGCACATATTTTATCGTATTAATGTCATAAAACCGTAATTATGAATGAAAAAGAAATAAAAGGGGATAGCGGCGCAGCTTGTTGCTCGCTTACCCATTATCCAGATGTAACTTGGTTTATTTCGTAATTATGAATGAAAAAGAAATAAAACCGTACAAATATAGAGAGATATATGAAACGGCTATTTTATAGTAGATTTAATTAAAGGTATGAAGCTATAGTAAATCTTTCTTCTCAATTGAAATTTGAAAATGACTACCATTCTCATGTCTTCCATGTATTCACATGTTTTGGGAAATTATTAGGACCTACATAAAACTAACAATGTAAATCTACCATTCGTTATGCACATGTTCAACCTTTGACTAAAAAATGTTCGGATAAGGAAAACACCTAACAACATGCATCAAATAAATCGATTTATTGTTTCTTACTTACGCATGTTCTTTACAACTGTTGTAAATCATACTTTAATCATGGAACCTACCCCTACGAGACATACTAACAGACTGGTCCTAAGAGCGTCCAACGACACTTTTTTTTTCAGCTTCTTTATCCCGTTTATATTTTTGGATCACTAGTTTTTGTTGATTATATTTCATAAGAACATAAGGTATAAACATAATATTTAATCAAGTGTACCTGATTTGCTTAACCGTTCAGGAACCTCAGTAATGGAAGACACCATCATCTTGATTGGGTTCCCTTTAGTGTGTACACTAATGATGGCTAATGATCACAAAGTGATCATGTGAGAGAGAGGTAGGTGGCGGCTACATTAGGTTATGGTGTTATTAGAGTCCAACCCAATACCTCTAGTAATCTCTCTATTTATACACACAGGGGACACCCTAATTAGGTTTAGTAAGGGTAATTCCGTCCATCAAAGAATCACCAATTATAAACTTAGGGATATTTTAGTACTTGATCAATATAATATAAATGATAATGATGGCCATATAATAAATATAATAAACATAATTTATATTTATTCTAACAGTTTTATCTTGTCATATATTCATCAAGGGGGTGATTGCAACTCCCCGGCCAGTGGGGTACGGGAAATGGTGTAGGCACTTCTTGCATGCGTTTTTAATGAATCATTGAGGCACTCAGACGCTCCTCAAAAAATATGCAAGAGTGATCGACAACCCAAATGGTTAAATACGTTTACGGGTAGATACAATCTTCAAACGTTGCCCCGGTCACACATACCTAAGACAATTGGAAAACAAAGTATGATCACGTTACTTACGCATCTCATCGATAATGTAAAGAAATATAGGCCTTCCGGTTCAAAGTCTTTAGTTTGAATGGCATAAGTTTGATAAGTTGAAATAAAGGTCTTTTAGTGCTAAAATATACCAGTTAGCCCAGCATTCACCCAATACAGTATTGGGTAAGTGGGCCTTTATTTACTTAAAAATGTTAAAGAGCTTGCCATATGGACAAAGGATCAAACTTTGTATGGACAAAGGATCAAACTTTGTAATGGTAACTAGAGATGCACAAATAGGATTTTGGGCCGTACCCGGAACCGGGTATAAACCGGGTACGTGCCAATCGGGTACAAAGTGGGACCGGGTACGCCAGGCACCGGACCCGGGTACATAGGTATAGAGTAAAATTCATTGGAACCGGTTCTGGTACGATCGGTTCGGGTAAGAACCGATATCTAGGTATTTCTGTTGGAGCCCAATTTTTTAAAAACTAATCGTTGGAACTGGTTCGTAACGATAATATAGCCGTTAAGAACCGGTTATTTACCATTTTAGCATCCAGGTTTACTAAAATTAGGTGAAGAAGATAATGGCGAAGACACAATAATTACAAAAATGACACAATGAATTACAAAAATGATACAATAACGAATATAAAAAAGACAAAATGTTATATAAAAGACACAATGATATACAAATTCTAAAAACTACAAGCTAAAAGTTCGAAAAAACGAAAACTTAAAAACTAAGATCGTAGAGCTCGACGAGGACAGTTCAAATGCTGCTTGAATGTATTCAGTCAGGGTTCGTTTGATACCCTTCCTACCTACGACCTCCTATTTTTTTCTTTACAGTGTATGGGGTCATAAATAATATTTACTATATAACAAATATAGGTACTACATAATAAAAAGTTATGCAAGTTTGTTGAGAGGTCTTTCAAGTCTTAAAAGTATAAGCGGGAGACCTAAATTATTAAGATGTCTCGTGACTACAATCGAGCATAGAATTTGGATTGCCTTTTCATATTTGTTTGATTGATTTAACTTGTTTAAACTTGATGCATTGAATGTTGATTTCGTATTACTTTGGACGTTCTTCGTCATCCAATCTTTGTGTTACACTGTTATTGAAGTCAAATGTAACGCGTGGTTATCATGACCTCCCTCGAATCCATCATTGAGTAGCAATAGCATAGTTGGGGATGGCACCATTACGATAGGCTTTCGCCTTTCATGGTAACAAGTAACAACGCCCTTATGGCTTATTCAAAATTTAGTTTTTCCTGTATACGTTCTTATTATCATAGGTTTTTTATTCGAACACGTTAGACCTTTCAACTTCGACTACTATTGGATAGGCCATAAGCGGGGTCCTAGAACGTCTGAAGTCCGTATCTGATTTTTGAAACAAAAAAAAAGGCCTTATAATCTACACATGTGATGTCAAGTCAGGTAAACCAGTTGGTCTAGTTAAACCATAGCTAAGGCTAAGAAAATCATGTTTATGTTATATCTATAACATGAACCCAAATTCTAAATTTACAATGATGCGAACTGAAATTACATCAACTAACTCAAAGACATAAATGGAGAAAGGGTTGATAAATTTACAATGACTTTGTGTGAAATTTATAGAAGATTTCACTGATTATCAAGAACTTTACTAAAAAACAAACAACACAAGAATACAATCACAATCCACCTCTCAACAACTCTAAACCCAACCCAAACAGATCATCAATAGATGATCTGTGATTACACCCTTATCAATCTAAACTACAAAGATTAAATGGCTAACCCTAGGAGAGAGATGAAACGAGAGAGAAAATGATACGTAAACAAAGAGTAAAGTAGATCTGATCTAAAAAGTGTGAGCAGATGAAAGGACAACAGCTTATATAGTCCTGAACGAGCACAACTCCCATCAACAGATCAACGGTCTCAAATAAAAGATAGAATATGATCCAACGGGTGAAACACTAGTGTGTTAGTTTCACCCGGATCTCCAGCGTGGCAATATCCACAAATGGGCTGGACTCCAGGCAGGCTTAAGTAATGGGCCTGGGAACATAACATACTCTTCAACAACTGGGCTTGGACTTGGACGCTTGGACTTGGACTCCACAATCAGCAACAATCAGCAGCATAGCATCCAGCAGCAACAATGTGTTTAACCAAAAAATATAAAACGAAATGTGTAAGTGTAAATAGAAATAAAAGTGAATAAAAGAAATATGTATTGAAATGTTTTGACCCATATTTCAACACCCCCCCACACTTTTATTTCCCAAACACATTTACCAATCTTAACTTTTGACACAAATCAATATGTTGAGAAACAAGTAAACCTTTAGTAAAAATATCAGCAATTTGATTAGCTGATTTGATCCCAAGAGGTTTGACAACCCCTTTAGACACCTTTTCTCTCAAGAAAAATAAGTCGATTTCAAAATGTTTGGTTTTCTCATGCAATACTGGATTAGTTGCAATAGAGACTGCAGCTGTATTATCACAAAATAGAGGAACAGGAACATCTACCTGGACTGAAAGCTCACTAAGAAGATTTACCAGCCAAATTAACTCTCATGTCGCAGTGCACATTGCACGGTACTCAGCTTCAGCTGTAGACCGTGATACAGTAGACTGCTTTTTACTTTTCCAAGTTATCAAGTTATTTCCTAAGAAAACACAAAGACCTGTAACAGATTTTCTGGATTCTAGGCATTTGGCCCAGTCAGAATCAGCATAAGCTTGTAAAGCAAAACTTACACTTTTCTTAAAACTTAGACCACTGCCAGGAGAACTTTTCAAATATCTCAACACTCTCATAGCAATCTTAAAATGAGCCTTTGTAGGCTTATGCATGTATTGACTTAATACATGCACAGAATAAGCTATATCAGGACGAGTGTGTGATAAATAGATAAGCTTCCCAACTAGCCTTTGATATCCAGTTATATCTATAAGGTTTTCACTTTCTTTAGAACACATAGATGTCATTAGGTAATTAGACTCAAGGGGACTGTTAGCAGGCTTGCATCCTGTCATGCCATACTCTACTAACAGTTCCATACAATATTTTCTTTGAGTCAACACCAACTCATCATTTGTGTTCACTACTTCTATTCCTAGGAAATACTTTAAAGTCCCTAAGTCCTTTATTTGAAACTTGGTTTGTAAAAATATTTTAACATGTTCTATTTCCTTTATACAATTTCCAGTAATAATAATATCATCTACATACACTAACAAGATAATAACAACAGAATCCTTATATTTTATAAACATAGAATAATCACAAACACTTTGCACAAAATTATTTTCAAGTAACACACCAACCAATTTCTCATTCCACATTCTAGGAGCCTGTTTTAGTCCATATAAGGACCTTTTTAACTTACAGACCCTAGAATCAGATTTAGAAAAATAACCTTCTGGTAATCTCATATATACATCTTCTATTAAGTCACCATATAAGAAGGCATTGTTCACATCTAATTGGAACAAAGGCCAGCTGTTTTGAACAGCTAAGGCAATGACCACTCTTATAGTAACCATTTTCACAACTGGTGAAAATGTTTCCTCAAAGTCTATGCCTTCTCTCTGACTAAAACCCTTGGCAACAAGCCGGGCTTTATACCTATCAATCTCACCAGAGGCTTTATACTTGATCTTGTAGACCCATTTGCAACCAATGGGTTTCCTTCCACTAGGAAGGTCTACAATATCCCAAGTATCATTCTTTAATAAAGCCTCTATTTCATCATTCATTGCATTGATCCAATTTTGATCATTGCAAGCTTGATGATAAAACTTAGGTTCTACAGACTTATTCAACACAGAAGCAAAACAAACATTTTCAGAAGACAACTTAGAGTAATTCACAAATCTTTCCAAACCATATTTAACCTTACCCTCAACAATGAACTCATCTAGTCTTTTTGGTAACACAGAACTCCTAGTGGACCTTCTAACAACACTAGGGTGATTCTGAGGTGTTATTTGTCCCTCAGAAATGTGCAGTTCATCATTATCATAATGCTCATGCTCAGCCCTGCCTAACTCACCCCTAGACCTACTAGGTTGCTGACTGCTACCAGTCTCAGCATCTCCATTAGTGATCTCAGAAGGCTGAGTTGGATGCTGAGACCCATGAGCTTCTGATCCTATGTTTCCTATAACCCTCTTATCATCATTGGGAACACCTAGAACCCCTGAATGTTGTGTATCAGTACCATCATAGAAGTCAAAAAAATTTGTGTTATTAACAGTTTCATAGTTTTTAGGATCAAATTCTTTGATTATATGACTTTCCTTGAAAGGGAAAATAGACTCATAGAATCTAACATCCCTAGAAAACATAACTTGTTTTTGTTCAAGATTCCAAAGTTTATAACCTTTCCTTTCATTTGAATACCCAAGTAACACACATTTTTCAGCACGACTATCTAATTTATCTGAATTATTTAAAACAGTACTGTAACACAAACACCCAATAATTCTAAGTTTTTCTAAAGAGGGTTTTCTATTGTACATTAATTCAAATGGTGTTTTACCTTTTAAAACTGAAGATGGTGTCCTGTTTATTAAAAAAGCAGCAGTTAAGATGCATTCAGACCAAAATTTTAAAGGTAAACAACTTTGAAACAATAATGACCTAGCAACATTCAGCAAGTGTCTGTGTTTTCTCTCTACTATCCCATTCTGTTGGGGTGTATAAGGACATGAAGTTTGATGACTAATACCCATTTTATTACAAAAACCTTTGAACTGAGTATTTACAAACTCAGTTCCATTGTCACTTCTGAAAATTTTTACACTCTTTTTAAACTGATTTATTAAACATGTAGAGAAATGTACCACATTATCAAAAACCTCAGTTTTAGACTTCATAAGATACACCCAAACAGCCCTAGTATAATCATCTACAATGGTCAAGAAGAATCTGAACCCATCCCTACTAGTGACTCTATATGGACCCCACACATCCAAGTGAACAATATCACCTAAGCTGGTGGTTTTGTGTTCACTGATTGGAAATGGTTCCCTATGTTGTTTGGCCTTATGGCAGGTTTCACATGGTTCCTCATTTCCTACTTTCTTTAAGTTTAAATCAGTTTTTAAAACTTCTAATACAACATCTGAGGGATGTCCTAACCTAGCATGCCACAGACTTGACATTTCACTACTAGACACACTAGCACATGACATAACTGAGGACTCACCACAGAAATAAAGACCATCATGTTCATTACCAGTCACCAGAGTTTTCTTGGTTAAAGAATCCTGAATGTAACATTTTGATTCATCAAATGATACAGTTAGTTTACTATCTTTAGCCAGCTTATTAACAGATAACAGATTTACACAGTAATCAGGGACCACAAATACATCATATAGAGTGACATCTTTACTTAGTTTAATATCACCTATCTTTGTTACTTTTGCAAATGTACCATTTGGATGGTTAATTTTAATATTTAAATCTTTAACATCAATTTGGTTTATTAATCCTTTATCACTCATAACCATGTGTTGGTTAGCCCCTGAATCACAAATCCAACCTAGGATTCTATACTTATCATTAAAGCTAGCAAATGCAAAGACTCTTTTTGAATTTCCACAAAAACTGAATGAACACCAAAAAATGTTACTTCTACCTGCAGCATTACAGCTGGTAGAAGGTTCATCTGACTTCTTGTTTAACAGGCTCAAAAGTTGGGCAACCTGTTCAGAAGTCAAAAGATTCTGGGAAACAGAATTATTATTTTCAGCAGAAGCAGAGTTAGTACTGTTGTTACCCATCCCTTTTCTGTTTTGATTTGATCTAGGTCTCATCCAACTGGGATAGCCAATGATCTCAAAACATTTGTCAATACTATGACCATTTTTGTTACAGTGTAAGCACTTAAGGTTCTGATTACTATTTCTATTAGGTTTCCTTTTATTGTCACTAGGTAGATTAGTTTTAGCAAAGAAACTCATGTTTTGACTAGGATCCTTCTGTCCAGAGTTGCTTGAATTTCTATGGGATTCCTCCCTAGAAATTACAGCAAATGCCTCCTTGACAGTAGGTAATATCTCTCTCATCAACAAATTAGTTCTAACTAGTTGATATGTACTATCAAGTCCCATTAAGAACTGCATCAGCTTTATCATACTGCTAAAGTCATTGAACTGTCTAGCAGCCTCACAGGTACAAGCAGGCAACTGCAGTATCTGATCAAGCTGGTTCCACATGACATTTAGCTTATGATAATATTCTGATACTGAAGTACCATTTTGAGTAAACAAATTAATTTGTTGATATAGATTGAATATAACAGACCCATCTATCTTGTTATAAGTTTCATTTAAATCTTTCCAAACCTCTGAGGCCAATTTGGAATAAACCTGTCCCAAATATAGATCCTCAGAGATGGAGTTAAGAATCCATGTTAAGACAACAGAATTGCATCTATTCCATTGTCTTTCTAAAACTATATCGTCAGTTGGTTTAGTACATTCACCATTTATAAACCCTATTTTATTTTTAACTTGTAGTGCTAAAATCATGGCATTAGACCATACAGTGTAGTTCTCTGTACCTTTGAGTTTGACACTGACAATAGTTAGATTGGCAGAGTCACTTGGATGTAGGTACAGAGGATTACTAGGGTCAAGTTTAGCAATCAAGGTGGCACCACTATTATTAACAGTAGTGGTGTCATCATCAGTATGACTATGGACACTAGGTGCATCCTCATCAGCCATATTTTAATACAAAACAATATCAACCAGATAATCACACAAGATCAACACACAAATAAGAGCACACAAGAAAGAACACCAACAGACAATCAAATAAACCTAGGCGAAGCCAAGCCAGGGACCAGATCACAGGTTCATCACTCAAAAGGTGCCTGTGCAAGCCTTAACTTGGGAGCCTTCCTATCCTAGACACCTAAAAAACCAGAACCAAGTACTGAGTCTCAATGCCGGTCCCCCTAACCCGGCCAATCGACTCCTAGACACAAACAAAAACAAAAGGAACGAGTAAGAACGATCTCACCAAAGCAAACCCAAGTTAGGGTTTCTCCAATCAAGTTACCCTTTGATTGGGGGTAACAAGAACAGTTTGCTAGGGTTTTTACGACCCCTAGCACATCGCCTTCAAGCAGCTACAAGCTATCTATATCAGCTTCTCGTAACCAACGCCAAGAACGATAACCAAGAGACAAGATCAATAGTAATCAACCAGATCAAAGATAATACTCAGTGAATCTCAAGATCAAAGCCTAAGCTCTGATACCATGTGAAATTTATAGAAGATTTCACTGATTATCAAGAACTTTACTAAAAAACAAACAACACAAGAATACAATCACAATCCACCTCTCAACAACTCTAAACCCAACCCAAACAGATCATCAATAGATGATCTGTGATTACACCCTTATCAATCTAAACTACAAAGATTAAATGGCTAACCCTAGGAGAGAGATGAAACGAGAGAGAAAATGATACGTAAACAAAGAGTAAAGTAGATCTGATCTAAAAAGTGTGAGCAGATGAAAGGACAACAGCTTATATAGTCCTGAACGAGCACAACTCCCATCAACAGATCAACGGTCTCAAATAAAAGATAGAATATGATCCAACGGGTGAAACACTAGTGTGTTAGTTTCACCCGGATCTCCAGCGTGGCAATATCCACAAATGGGCTGGACTCCAGGCAGGCTTAAGTAATGGGCCTGGGAACATAACATACTCTTCAACAACTGGGCTTGGACTTGGACGCTTGGACTTGGACTCCACAATCAGCAACAATCAGCAGCATAGCATCCAGCAGCAACAATGTGTTTAACCAAAAAATATAAAACGAAATGTGTAAGTGTAAATAGAAATAAAAGTGAATAAAAGAAATATGTATTGAAATGTTTTGACCCATATTTCAACACTTTGGCCATGGCCATCTCGAAATCCTCTTGCGTCATGTGCACTCTCCTTCCTTTTAATGCAAACATCCCTGCCTCTATGCAAATTGCCTATAAAAAACAAGTCAAATGTTTTATGAGGTGAACTGACTCGTCCCGATTTAATTAGGTTATGTTTAAGGAAAAATCACAATAATAGACATTTGACTATTTGCAAAGCTAAAATAAACATTTTGGAGTCTAAGCAATAGAGGCTTGGCTAATTTATAGACTCTTTAATTTGAACCAATAAAATACTTACATGTATCCCTTAAATTTAGCCCCCTCCAACCTAAGCTCTAAATCTTTAAATTTTAGATGCATACTCTAATCCCAACTTTTAGACGCAATTGATGTAAAGTCTGAAATCTCTAACCCATAGACCCCATCTCATTATCTTTAGACACAAACTACAATTTAATCTCTAAGCCTCATGTGATACCCCACAACTTAAGGTTAACACTTTAACTGAACTCTAGTTAACTTGCATGTGTATACGTAAATTAAACACTTGATTAGGGTTAGTTAAAAAGGTCTTTCTATATGTTATAGGGTAATAACATATGTTATATCATAATAACGTACGTTACAGTATAATAAGGAAATCTATTATCAAAACACACACGAGTCTTGTATCCTGAACGTTGGTGATTTGTCAAACATACATGGTCATATGTGTAATTGGATGATAGTTGATGTGAATTAACACGATTATGTGAATTTTTGCTTAATAGATAATCGTGACTTTAATCCTGCAAAATTATGTGCACTTTGTGATCGATATGTAATTAATATGTTACGGGATTATTAAAACTATAGTTTTTGTGTAATTTAGTGGGAATAATATTATTTAGCTTATTCCCGGGGCTAAGTCTTATTAACGGGGTTGTTTAACAAGAAAAGGTCCCTCAAAGCCCGTAGTTTTGGGCCAAGGCCCAACATATCATAACCTTAGCTTATTATTCTATAAAAAAATTATGGAGAAACCCTACTCCATACCTTGCGCTGTGAACCCCCCCTCTCATTCAATTTCAATCAACTATAAAACTTTTTGTGTGAATCCAAGTTGTGTGGGGTGAAACCTTCAAACCTCGGGATTACTTGCATAGGAAGGTATGATTTATATGAATTTTATGATCGTTCTTGATGTTTTAAAATTTTTTTAAAACATTTGAGTTGACGGACACACGCCGAAAAACACCTACCACTAAAAGAACACTGAAGAAGATGCTTAAGCTGAAACTTAACTTCTGAATAAACTATAGCCGTCGAGATAGAGAGAGAGAGAGGGGTATGGCAGCGACTCTGTGATGGATGGAACGACGGTGATAATGTGGTGGTGGTTGTGGCGATTAGATGGTGGTTTTGTAGTGATGGTGGTGGGATAGTGGCGGTTAGAGGGTGGTGTTGTGGTGGCGTAACTGTGACATCCGGGAACCAAGCACACATTTTTAGCTGGCTTTACTGTTTACTTGCCGAATTTCGGGACGAAATTCTTTTTAACTTGGGGATGATGTGATACTCCGCATTTTCAGGTTAACACTTTTTACTGAACTCTAGTTAACTTGCATATTCATAGTGATCAAATAATTAACTAGGATTAGTTAAGTAGGCTTAACATATGTTAGATGCTATTAACATATGTTATAAGTAGGAAAAACCTTGTTTTGTCACACACACGAGTCCTGCATCCCGAACGTTGGTGATTTATCTGGCAAACATAATAATAAGCACAATGGAATTGTGATGAACGTAGTGTTACATGTTTGTGTGGAGTACATGCTTATGTGAATTATCGCTTGACTGAAAATTAATATGTAAACCATGCAAGTTACGTGAACCTTAGGATTGATATGTTATGAAATAATAAAAACAATAGTTTTTTATGCAATTTAGGGTGATTAATATCATCGGGCCCGGTATTGGACTAGAACATGACTAACGGGTCCGGTTAATGGACTAAAAGGGACCCAAATACCCAATTGCTTGGGCAACAAGCCAAGCCCTCTTATAATTAGGAGACAAAAAAATAAAAATAAAAACCCTAACCCTCACCCCTTTGCGCCGTGAACTCAACCCCCACCCCCATCCTATTGATTTTCAACAAACATCAATCCTATTCATTCCTTCAAGCTAGTTGTGGTGCAATCTCTAGGATTTGAGGAATCTTGCTTTGAAAGGTATAATCTTTACATGTTTTATGATGATTAATAATATTGAAAAGTTAAAAAAATCATAGGGCATGCATATATATATACAATCGCATAACATGAGTTAATGGGAGTTCTTGAATGTTCATTGTGATTTGATGTTGATAAGTGTTGCTAGTAATCATAATTAAGGTTTTTGTATGATAATATAGGTGTTTAATCAGAATATTATGAGTTATGCATGTATTAGAGATTTTTATGTATGATTAGGGTTTGCGAATAACTTGGGGAGCAAGTTTCAGTTTCTGGCAGATTCATTAGGGTGTTTTGTAGGGGCTGTATCTTGATGTTAAATTAGTTGTTTTGATCGATTCTTTGCATGAATGGATTGTACATGGTCTCAGATTTTTAGAATGGGCAAAATCATCTGATTTGGATGTCGTTTGATATGTTTTTGGAATTTTATTTGATTAAAGGTCATATCAGAATTTCGGAGTTATAAATTGAGTCAACTTTAAACGGGTATAACTCAAGTTTTACAAACAATTAAGTTATGAAATTTTGACAGGAGGTCAATATTGGAAACATTTTGCTTTTCCAAGTGGATTCACCTCGTTTGGGTGAATACACAATTTTTGGGAATTTTTCTACTAAACTGACCTGTTGTGGAAAGTTTCTGGACATAGCTGTGTTGTATGAATTTTAATAATTTTTGTGTTTGGTTTTAGGACAAAACAAAAATATGGGTTATTGAATAAATCCCAAAGAATATTCAGTAAAAATTTGGGAGTTTAATTCATTGATTTGATATTTTAAATAAATTAGTTTTCGTGGCGCACAATCTGTCCTAAAAACGCAGATTGTGTATTATGTGTTTATGTGACTATTTGGAGTCGTATGTGATATGTATTTGACATGAACTTATATGAATACTTATAGGAGATGTGTATAAGGTATAAAACTGACAATAATCATTATGATCACCAACGGGATACGTAGGACTTACTTGTGCATGTAGAGTCACTAGGCGTCATTACACGATTTGAAACTTTAGAAGTTTCGGACAATCAAGTTACATGATGTGTTGGTATGCACATATACTCACCTAGTGACACTTGTAATAGGGAGTCGGTAGCTCGTTACTGTTTGAGGGATTTGGATCATTCACGTGCAACCTAAGGTGAGTTTCACTATTCTTTTCTCAAAAGCATGCGTCTCGGGTTTGAGACAACTTACAAAACGTTTTCTAGTCCGGTTTGGGACTACTTTTACATCTCGGGTTATGAGATGCTTTGACTCCTTGCGTGGGTCGGGTTTTGACTCCTTGTGTGGGTCGGTTTTACGATTCCTTGTGTGGATCGGGTTTTTGATCAGTTTAAAACTTATTGGTCCTTTGTGAACTAAACACTCTATCATTTGGAAAGTCTTTGCATATTATTGGGTTAATCGCTGGAGGCGAGCGGGGTATTAGTTGATAGCGCTATTAGGTTGTGCAGCAACCTCATGTCTGAGGTGCTTGAGGCACGGGCATGAACTTCTGACCACATTTGAGAACTGGTGTTGATAGACACCAGTTATTGAGGCAAACTATTACATTACTGAAGGTGTCCCAATAATCCTGTTTAGTTACATTGAGTGGGCTAGCTACCCCTGACACGCTTAAACTGATAACTCTTGAACATTTTGGTCTGGAGGACCTACGTTTTTATTTGATTACGTGGTTTTGGAAACCAGCGCATTTACATACTCGGTTACTTTACTTTGTGAACTAACCAGCTTTATGTTGACACACGAATTACATGCTTTTGCAGGTAGTTAGCTTCCGGTGCCAGGATTAGAAAGCACTGAACACTTCACTGCATTTGGGGGTCTTGGGCATACACCTAAATTACATATTATGTTTTTACATTTTCTTTCATATGGTTTTAATTTGGGCGCGTTGTTTTGCGCATGGTTTTTAAAAGGTTTAAATTTGGTTTACGCTTCCGCAACTTAACTAAACTTGGTTTTTGAAAACGAACTAAATGGTTTGGGCATTTAGAGTTCGTTCATATGACTTATGGCTATGGGATCCTGGTATATCATGCGCCTCGCGGTATAAACCCCGCAGTGGAAATTTGAGGGTGTGGCAGTAACAACTGGGATGGCGGTTTTTTTGCGTGGAGGGAGAGAATAATGTTGGGAAAAGATATTTTTGTGATAGTGGTTTTGTATTCTTGAGCAAATTGTTGAGAATACCACTGAACTATTTGTGTTTTCTATGAATGAATTTTATACATATTTAAACTTAACTTTTTACAACACCGTGTGGTTTGTTCATTTTAACTACTTAGTCCAAAACTAAAACCTATGAAACGGATTAAAGATTTAGCTGGAAGCCTTGGTAGTATGTGGTTTGATAATATATCCTCATGAGTTGTCATTGCCATGGCTTCAAAGCAGGTTATGGTCGAATATTATTAGGGGCGGCTGTAACAACCGGCAAAAATAAGGTAATTCCGTACAATTAATTAATATATGATTAACGTAATTAAATGCAATTATGTGTGATTAATTATCAAGGCCTTAGGGAATAGCAATTTCCAAATAGTGCATAGGAATGCATACGTTTAATGGTAAAGCATGATTGGATCATGTGCGAATAAGCTATCCGGTACGGATGTTGGCAATTACCCGGTAATAATTAAATAAACGAAACGAATCCCGGACACCCAGGATATAAAATAAAGGGTATTTTCATAGGATATAATGAGTTTTGGAACTCCAAAACCATAAATGAAAACGTCTTGTACAAATCTCCCGGTAACGAATAAAGTGCGCGCATCGCACCCGATACGCGTATAACTCGTAATTTCACCCGGTAAAGGCCTAAATAACCAATCAACGCTTAAAATAGACTATATTTAAGTGTTATTAAAGGTATATTTAATGTCCGGATAACGCGTGATTAAAACCCGAAAAATACCCGAACGACACCCGAACAACGGGGGATTTAACATAACAATTAATGGGTAAATGTTTGAAGTTGTAAACCCCACTTATACCCATCATAGGGGCCGGCCTTATGGCCACAAAACACCTATGCATTGTGTTAGTGATAATAATAATCTATACTTGGCTAAAAGCATGCTTATGTAAAAGACAAAAGTGTAAGAAACATTAGTACAAAAGTGAGCCACCTCCTTGTCCCCTTGATGGAAGATTTCGGCCATATGGCCTTGAAAACCCAAGACATAAACCAACCATCATGACCTAGTGTATGTATGCATGCAAGGTAAAGTCTTATATATAGATTATGATCATTCATAAAGATTTAGCCAAGATTGCAAGCAAACTCCTAACTCTCCATCCATACATACGGTTCATACACACACACATAACCTCATTTCAAAAATCTCCCTAGTACATTCATGATCTTCCATAAGATCTCCTAAATCTCTAACATCATTACATGAGTTGGATATATAATAACACATGTTAGAGGCTTGAAGCATCAAAGCAAAACTCTCCTTCTTTTTCCTTCATAGAGCCGTGGGTTTACAAGCATACATACACATTGTTCTTTCAAGTTTTTACAACTCCAAATCACTTAAAATCATCCATCATCCAAACCCCTTTTGTGTGTTTCAAGAGCTTGGAGCTAAACCACTAGGAAGAACACACTAAACCCCTCTCAAATCCAAGGTTTTTGTCTTCCCTAGCCTTGTGCTAGTAGTAAGCTTCTTAATCTTGTTTTTGATTGTTATTTTTCATGTATGTGTTCCTAGTAGCAAGTTGTACATGAAGGGTTTAAAAATGGTTTTGAACATAATCTTTAATAGGTTTTCATGTGTAAAAATGGAAGGTTAAAGATATAAAAATAAACCATGGATTTGATGATGATGATATATTAGTCTTGAAAATATATGAAGTTTACATATAAGACTAAGTAGGATGATGTTTTGGTGAATATTTTGAGATGAACTTGAATATGTTAAAACTAACTTTAATTCATCTTAATATGATCATTTAAGTAATAATAAGTGGAAAAACATGTTAGAAGTTCATAAATGAATAAGATGGAAAATTAAAGTTAACTCACTTGGATGAATGAAATTTTGATAAAATGGACAAATACATAAAACACACACATAATTAGTCTTTCATATGGAATATAAGACTAACATAAGTGTTTTGATACAAAAATAACTTACCAATAAAAAGTTGAATCTTCAAAGTTAACTATTTTGAGTGAAAAATGCCAACTTTGAAAGTTAGAGTAGAAAAATGCAACTTTTGTAAGTTAAGGGACTAAAGTTGTAACTTTGAAAGTTAAGGGACTAAAATGGATATTTTAGAAACTATTAGTCCAAAAATACAAGTATGGAAAGTTTGGTGTCAAAAATGTAAGTATTAAAGTCTAAGGATGATTTTTGTAAATACTAGTAAAAATACTTGGGTATTTTGTATAAAAGTGTATTTTTGAAAGTTATAAAAATATAAAGAGTTTTAACATAATGATTTTTATAAAATAGAGATTTTATAAAAATATTAAACAAACTTGGGAACTTATACAAAAATGAATACTTTTATATAAATGGGAATATAAAAGTGTTGGAAACATTTTTGTAGTTAAGTTAACAAGTTGGGTTAAAAATACATAAGTATTTTAACCATCCAAGTAACATGTGAAAATAGGAAGAAATATGGTTAAATATTTCTATAAAATACATGTTGGGAAAAACTTGGAAAAATTAACTAATCGAGTTAAGAGATCGAACTAAAACGCGTTAACAAGCCATAACCGGACAAAATATGAGAAAAATGCCGTTGCGGCAAGATAAGAAAAATATATATTTTAAGAGGTAAAACATATATATACTTTGGGTGAAAATAAATAAACACTTTCCTAAGTGTTGGAGGATTAATTCATGGGAGAAACACTTGACGTAAACGAATAAGACGTTAAAACAAACGTATATACTTAACAAGAGAAATTACACATTTATAAACTTGTACGCTCGTCTCGGCAAAATTCTAGTATATCTACTTAATGGGAAAGTAGATATGCGGGAAGGAAAGCCGCGACGAGAAGACAAAGATATATATATGTGTATGTCGTATCAACGAAATCCTAGTATATTTGTTTAAATGGGAAAATAAATATACGGTGTGGTGAGTTGAATCGGACGTTAAGAATATACGATCGAACGACAAAATCTTAGCATATTTGTTTAAATGGGAAAACAAATGTGTGGCAAAGTAAGTCGGGTCGAGGATTGAAATGTATATTATATCGAGCGATGCGATCTTGAGTATAATTATTTAAATGGGAAAATAATTATATGTTAAGTGAAGTCGAGTCGATGATAATAAGATACAAGTTATGGAAATATTAACAAGAGTAAGATATAACTTGTGACACAAAGGGTAATGTAACGCCAACAACACCTAGGATACACGCATAATTAAACGGGATTTGGAACCACTTGTGGTCGGGAGTTGGGTGTACAACTTGCCAAGGCACATACACTATAGGAATAGTGACTTATACGTTTAGGACGTTTATAGGTGCAAGACCACCCTTTGCTATTCACCTTATTGAGCCAGACACAGTACCAGGTGAGTTTCACGGCCCCATTTTAAACTATTTTTACGTTTTCCGGGGGAAAGATATGTTAGGGATAGTGTTTGACGGGTTTAATACTTGAGGTGTGACCGCCACTCGGGGTTGAGTCCTCGCCTCTATAATCATTTGTTCAGGGAATTGAAACCGGAGGAATATTCGAATAGTACTATTGGTGCCTGACAAGGCCCACCCCTAATCGATAGCGTCGATTATGCATTAGGTTATGCCTGGGGTGCAAATATTCTAAACTTAAGTCGTGGGAAACCGAGTAACGACTTGGAGCGGGCACAATTATTATATGTCTTGGTTTGATTATAGTCTCAAGTAGATTTATAGGAATTTGCAACTCCTATATATTGTCATAACATGGTATTCCCAAGTATTCAAGTTTTAGAAACTGAAAACCTGTGAACTCACCAATATATTTATATTGACGAAACTTTTTAAACATATCTTTCAGGTAATTAGAAGATGAAAGATCAAGCAGGCAGGGTCGGGGAAATCTCCAATGCAAACGTCGAGCTTTTGAGGGGTTTCACCTTTATTTCCCAAGGCATTTGGGATATATTTGAGAAACCTCTGAGTTTATTTTAAAAACAATTATCTTTTGTGTAATGTTTGAAACTAATTCGACGTCATAATAAATGACCCATTTTCTTTAAATTACTTGTGTTTAGCCATAACCTTGACTTTATGCTTTTGAACCGTCGCGCCACGTGTTTCCGCCTTTGTCGTGGTGTGACAGAACGTGGTATCAGAGCCAAGGTTATAGCGAACTAGAGTATTTTCTTTAAAAACTAGACTATAACCGGATTTGGTTCTAAAGATAAAGTTTTCAAAAGAAAATGTACATGGTTTTTAAATAAAAGTAATTTTCGAGGAGCATTGGGCATGAGGAGATTCCGACCAAGCCAGCCATGAGTATTGTTATGCTTTAACGTAAAATTAGAAGTTAGGAAGGTTACTATAGAGTAAGCCATAACTGTCTAATTTAAATAAATCATATATACATGTACGGTTCTTTTGCCAGGATGTCGGACGCGGGAAGTATAGCGCCTAGTGTTGACAGCAGTATCCAGATTATACCCGCACCTCCGCCGGAGCCAGTCGAGTTGGTTGTACTCGATGCGGAAGAAGACGACGTAGAGATGGACGTCGCAGGAGGGTCAGACGACGATTCAGACGAGACAGATCCTAGCGAGGATCCTGACTGGACACCGGCCGTGATCGACGCGCCACAGCCCATCGTACCGGCCGCACCTTTGGCCGTACGCCCCGTTCGTGCCATCAGGGACTTCCCTGACGGCTGTGCCGGTCCTTCGCGACCAGTTCCCGCCCAGTCAGACGCGGCAGAGTCTCCTTTCCGCCGACAGGCTCCCGCCGAGCACGAGCCGGCGCCGGTACCCCACATTCACGTACCGGCAGGTATGAGACTCCTACCCATTCCCCGTGGAAGAAACGGATGGATATCCGACGACTCAGATGACGAGTCGGTAGGTTCAGTAGGGCACATGCTGGTGCCCGAGATTCAGGCTGCCCAGGAGGAGCCAGTGGCTCCCATGCTAGAGGACGCCCCAGCGGACCCCATAGCCCCACCAGCACCCGAGCCCCTACCCCAGGAGGAGCCAGCACCACCAGCACTGATACACGAGGGTAGTCCCGCCCGTAGCTCTGAGCTACATAGGGCAGGCTTGGAGGCCTTCGCCACTGCGAGCCCTCCCACACCCACTGTAGTGGTGTCCACCCCAGAGTGGGCCACTTTCTCTGAGCCATTGGTAGCCCCACTGGCTGAGCCCATGCCACCACCCACCATTGCCATGACTATACCTATCCCCGCCATACCCAGTATGACACCTGCACCATACCCTCTAGGTGCAGGGGACCCTTACCTGATGCCACCCCACTTTTCCATCAGGCCACCCAGTTTCTTACTGCCCCACATACCAGTACCATTCCCCTTCGGGCCATTCCCATCCACACACCCAGACATACCCGGACCATCCCAGCCACCCAGGACGACACCCTTGTCTGGACCAGCATGGTCCACTGCCATCACACTAGAGCGGGATTTTCAGACTCTCGCCGATACGGTGCAGCGCACCGTAACACAGGTGGAGCATCAGACACATCTGATGTGGACGAGGATGATAGATGCGCGGGATGCTTTGGCGCATTACGCGGAGGAGTTGCTGAGCCTGGACGCTCAGTGCGGTATCACAGGGGATGCGCACTTTGCGCATCGACATTTCTTGTACGAGCGTATCATGAAGATCAGTATGACGATCAGTACGCACGCGCCGCAGTACCAGTACCCCCCGCCACCGCCACAGTAGGATATATTGGGGATGCACTGAAGACGCACCAGATTATGTACATACTAGCAGCACTATGGTAGTACAGCACGGGTTATGACACTCGTCTGCATTTTGCCCAGCCGTACGGGTATTACGGCGTATGATATGATGTTTTATTATTTCAAAAGCAATGTATTGTATGAGAAATGTATTCTCCATTTTGTATTATGAACAAGCATTGTAATGACATTATTGAAATTAATGAAAAATCTTATTATTATGGTGAAATATGTTGTTGTCTATGATTATTATTGCTTACTCCATGTGTTGTGGTTTGTATATTTGTGTGGTGATGTTGTGTTGATTCCTATTTATATTTATGTATGATGTGTTGGTATGTTGTGTGATGATATGGTGTTGATTATTGCGTTCATGCTTTGGTTTGTTATTTATGCTTTGTATTGTATGAATGTTTGCCAAATTAACCTTTGATAATTATTATTGAAGAAAATGGCACCTGCCACCCGAAGCAACAGTGGTGCAGACGGACTGCCCACAACACCAGCTGAACTCGAAACTATGATTTCTGAACGAATAGCTCGTGCCATCGCTGAACACGAAGCCGCACGCTCGGAACACTCCCTTGACAGGACAGGGAGTGAGCGACGTGAGACCTCCCCCAGTGGTAAGAGGTTTATAAATAAATGAAAAAGCGATGGGAGAATATTTCACAAACTCCTATCCCATAATAACATACTATGTTACTATTACAGGGACAGCCTCGGGAGAGCGCGGCTGCACTTTCAAGGCTTTCTTGGACTGTAAGCCACTAAACTTCAGCGGCACTGAGGGTTCAATAGGCCTGGTCAAATGGTTCGAAAAGACCGAGGCAGTTATCCGCATCAGCGGGTGTACCCCTCGACAGTCTGTCATGTACGCCACTAATCTGTTCTTGGATCAAGCGCTAACTTGGTGGAACGGCCAAGTACAGTCCTTAGGAGATGATGTTGCATACTCTCTATCATGGGCGGCACTGAAAGAATTGATGACAGCCGAATACCGCCCGGCAAGTGAAGTTCAGAAGTTGGAAACTGAATTCTGGAACCACACCATGATAGGAGCAGACGTCACTGGGTATACGTCAAGGTTTCATGATCTCGCACGATTGGTACCTCGCCTGGTTACACCAGAGAAGAACAAAGTGGAACGTTACCTATTCGGGCTAGCACCACAGATTCGCAGCATGGTCACCTCTTCCAAACCCACGACCATGCGCGAGGCAATTGATCTGGCACTGAGTCTGACTGAGGATGCTATCCGCATGGGTACCCTTATCCGCCAAGTTTCTGGGTTGAAAATTTCTGAAGCAAGTAGTGTTGAGGGCAAGAAGCAGGGATCAAGTTCAACAGTTGCAACCAATGATCAGGGTAACGGGCAAAGGTTTGGGAAAAGAAAGAGAGATGAAGGGAAAAGGGATCGAGCATCGGGAAGCTCGAACAAGAAAGGAAAGGGTTATGCCGCCACAGGACGTGGTAACAATAACAACAACAAACAGGGAAACCAAGGGAGAAATAATGGATTGACTTGCGGGAAGTGCCACCGCACCGGGCACAAGACTGAAGAGTGCCGATCTGGAGCACCGAAGAACGGAGGGGCCAGACCCTGTTTTGCATGTGGGTCATTGGACCATTGGAAGAAAGATTGCCCCAAAGTCAACAATCAGGCCCGTGGCCGGGCATTTGTTATTGGAGCCGGTGACGCACGGCAAGACCCCAATGTGGTCACTGGTACGTTTCCTCTAAATGGTCATTATGCCTCTGTATTATTTGATACCGGTGCTGACTTTAGCTTCGTATCCATTGAGTTTAAAAGACTACTTGGTTTAAAAACTAGCAAACTAGATACACCCTACTCTATAGAACTGGCTAATGGTAAAACTATTGAAACGAGAGAGGTAGCTAAAGATTGTAAGTTAGAACTCTGTGGGCACGAGTTTGGGATTGATCTATTACCGGTCGTATTGGGAAGTTTTGACATCGTTGTTGGCATGGATTGGTTGTCCGCACACCGTGCCATTGTGGTTTGCAACGATAGGATTATTCAGGTTCCCCTCGCAAGCGGTGAAACTCTCTCAATACAAGGGGAAAGGCACGGGACGCCGTTAAGGATTATTTCGAGCATGAAGGCTCGTAAGTGCCTGAGAAAAGGGCTTGTCGCATTCTTGGCACACGTAGTGGACAAGAAGGCCGACGAGCGAAAGTTGGAAGACATTCCAGTCGCCAGAGATTATCCGGATGTATTTCCAGAAGATTTGCCGGGGTTGCCACCACCTCGACAAGTCGAGTTCCGCATCGACCTCGTTCCCGGAGCAGCTCCTGTGGCACGATCGCCATACCGCCTAGCTCCATCAGAGATGCAGGAACTGTCCAGCCAGCTGCAAGAATTATTGGACAAAGGTTTTATAAGACCGAGTTTCTCACCTTGGGGAGCTCCCGTCTTATTTGTGAAGAAGAAGGATGGCACATTTCGCATGTGCATCGACTATCGAGAGCTGAACAAGCTAACCATCAAGAATCGCTATCCCCTCCCCAGGATCGACGATTTATTTGATCAGCTCCAAGGTTCCAGCTATTACTCCAAGATCGATTTGAGGTCAGGCTATCACCAGTTGCGTATACAAGAAGAAGATGTACCAAAAACGGCCTTCAGAACCCGGTATGGACACTATGAATTTTTGGTAATGCCGTTCGGCTTGACCAACGCGCCAGCGGTTTTCATGGACCTAATGAACCGCGTGTGTAAGCCATACCTGGACAAATTCGTCATTGTCTTCATTGACGATATCTTGATCTATTCACGTACGAAAGAGGACCACGAGAATCACCTTCGGTTAATTCTCGAAGTATTACGCAAAGAGAAGCTCTATGCTAAATTCTCGAAATGTGACTTTTGGATTCGGGAAGTTCACTTTTTAGGTCACGTGGTAAACGAGAAGGGCATACACGTTGATCCAGCCAAGATCGAGGCGATTAAAAATTGGGAAGCACCTCGAACTCCTACCGAAGTACGACAATTTCTAGGCCTCGCGGGTTATTACAGAAGGTTCATCGAGAACTTTTCAAAGATAGCGCAAGCCTTAACCATGTTAACCCAAAAAGACAAGAAATTTGAGTGGACGGAAAAGCAAGAGGCAGCATTCCAATTGTTAAAAGACAAGTTATGTGGCGCTCCGATACTGTCACTTCCAGACGGTACGGAAGATTTTGTGGTTTACTGCGATGCCTCGCATCAAGGTTTGGGTTGTGTATTGATGCAGCGAGAAAAAGTAATAGCTTATGCTTCCAGGCAACTGAAAATCCATGAGAAGAACTACACTACACACGATTTGGAATTAGGTGCAGTGGTATTCGCTCTCAAGATATGGAGGCACTATTTGTACGGAACCAAGTGCACGATTTTCACTGATCACAAGAGTTTACAGCACATCTTCGATCAGAAGGATTTGAATATGCGACAACGGCGATGGGTGGAATTATTGAACGATTACGATTGTGAGATAAAGTACCATCCCGGTAAGGCGAACGTCGTAGCCGACGCCTTGAGTCGCAAGGAACGGGTTAAGCCATTGCGTGTTCGAGCTTTGGGATTGACTATCCACACGAATATGACTGAACGAATTCGTGAAGCTCAAGTTAACGCCCTCAAACCCGAGAACGTCAAAGGTGAAAGGTTACGAAAGATGGTTGATTCATTGGAACCAAAAGCGGATCAGACAATGTATTTCATGAATAGAATTTGGGTTCCAGTATATGGTGGATTGCGTGAGCTAGTATTGGCCGAAGCTCACAGTTCTAGATATTCGGTTCACCCGGGTGCAGACAAGATGTTCCACGATTTGAAGGAACTTTATTGGTGGCCGAATTTCAAAAGGGATATAGCAGCCTATGTTGCGCGATGTTTGACTTGCGCAAAGGTCAAGGCTGAGCACCAGAGACCTTCCGGTTTGCTCCAGCAACCGGAAATACCGGAATGGAAATGGGAACGAATCACCATGGATTTCATTACCAAGTTACCTAAGACGACAAGCGGCCATGACATGATCTGGGTAATCGTAGATCGATTGACGAAATCTGCACACTTCCTCCCGATTCGCGAAACGGACAGATTGGAGAAACTGACCCGCTTGTACATTAAGGAAGTAGTATCTAAACACGGTGTACCTGTATCTATCATCTCTGATCGAGATAGTCGTTTCACTTCCAGATTTTGGGAAAGTTTGAACGAAGCCCTCGGTACTCGCCTCGACATGAGCACCGCATATCATCCCCAAACGGATGGTCAAAGTGAACGAACCATCCAGACATTGGAAGATATGCTACGGGCATGCGCGATTGATTTCGGAGGTAATTGGGATACGCACTTGCCATTGGTAGAATTTTCTTATAACAACAGTTATCATACGAGCATTCAAGCCGCGCCGTTTGAAGCTCTATATGGGCGCAAGTGCCGATCGCCACTATGTTGGGCGGAAGTTGGGGAAAAGCAACTCACCGGGCCCGAAATTGTGCAAGAGACCACGGATAAGGTCTTTTTGATAAAGGAACGTCTCAAAGCGGCCCGGGACCGCCAGAAAAGCTATGCTGATATGAGGAGAAAGCCTTTAGAGTTTCAAGTTGGAGACAGGGTCCTACTGAAAGTGTCACCTTGGAAAGGTGTCGCGCGCTTTGGGAAGCGCGGAAAGCTGAACCCACGATATATTGGACCATTCAAAGTCTTGTCAAGGGTAGGCACAGTGGCATACAAGCTCGAGTTGCCTCAAGAGCTTAGTGGAATACACGACACGTTTCATGTGTCGAACTTGAAAAAGTGCCTATCCGACGAAACTCTCATTATTCCTGCTGACGAGATCCAGATTGACGACAAGTTACATTTTGTGGAAGAACCAATCGAGGTAACTGATTGGAAGGTCCAAAAATTAAGGCGCAGCAAGATCAGGTTGGTCAAAGTGCGCTGGAATGCCAAGCGTGGACCGGAGTTCACGTGGGAAAGGCTGGACCGGATGAAGCAAAAATACCCCGCCCTATTCGAGAAGACACCTGTACCGGAGAACTCGAAGTGAATTCCGGGACGGAATTCTCTTAACGGGGGGAGAATGTAACAACCGGCAAAAATAAGGTAATTCCGTACAATTAATTAATATATGATTAACGTAATTAAATGCAATTATGTGTGATTAATTATCAAGGCCTTAGGGAATAGCAATTTCCAAATAGTGCATAGGAATGCATACGTTTAATGGTAAAGCATGATTGGATCATGTGCGAATAAGCTATCCGGTACGGATGTTGGCAATTACCCGGTAATAATTAAATAAACGAAACGAATCCCGGACACCCAGGATATAAAATAAAGGGTATTTTCATAGGATATAATGAGTTTTGGAACTCCAAAACCATAAATGAAAACGTCTTGTACAAATCTCCCGGTAACGAATAAAGTGCGCGCATCGCACCCGATACGCGTATAACTCGTAATTTCACCCGGTAAAGGCCTAAATAACCAATCAACGCTTAAAATAGACTATATTTAAGTGTTATTAAAGGTATATTTAATGTCCGGATAACGCGTGATTAAAACCCGAAAAATACCCGAACGACACCCGAACAACGGGGATTTAACATAACAATTAATGGGTAAATGTTTGAAGTTGTAAACCCCACTTATACCCATCATAGGGGCCGGCCTTATGGCCACAAAACACCTATGCATTGTGTTAGTGATAATAATAATCTATACTTGGCTAAAAGCATGCTTATGTAAAAGACAAAAGTGTAAGAAACATTAGTACAAAAGTGAGCCACCTCCTTGTCCCCTTGATGGAAGATTTCGGCCATATGGCCTTGAAAACCCAAGACATAAACCAACCATCATGACCTAGTGTATGTATGCATGCAAGGTAAAGTCTTATATATAGATTATGATCATTCATAAAGATTTAGCCAAGATTGCAAGCAAACTCCTAACTCTCCATCCATACATACGGTTCATACACACACACATAACCTCATTTCAAAAATCTCCCTAGTACATTCATGATCTTCCATAAGATCTCCTAAATCTCTAACATCATTACATGAGTTGGATATATAATAACACATGTTAGAGGCTTGAAGCATCAAAGCAAAACTCTCCTTCTTTTTCCTTCATAGAGCCGTGGGTTTACAAGCATACATACACATTGTTCTTTCAAGTTTTTACAACTCCAAATCACTTAAAATCATCCATCATCCAAACCCCTTTTGTGTGTTTCAAGAGCTTGGAGCTAAACCACTAGGAAGAACACACTAAACCCCTCTCAAATCCAAGGTTTTTGTCTTCCCTAGCCTTGTGCTAGTAGTAAGCTTCTTAATCTTGTTTTTGATTGTTATTTTTCATGTATGTGTTCCTAGTAGCAAGTTGTACATGAAGGGTTTAAAAATGGTTTTGAACATAATCTTTAATAGGTTTTCATGTGTAAAAATGGAAGGTTAAAGATATAAAAATAAACCATGGATTTGATGATGATGATATATTAGTCTTGAAAATATATGAAGTTTACATATAAGACTAAGTAGGATGATGTTTTGGTGAATATTTTGAGATGAACTTGAATATGTTAAAACTAACTTTAATTCATCTTAATATGATCATTTAAGTAATAATAAGTGGAAAAACATGTTAGAAGTTCATAAATGAATAAGATGGAAAATTAAAGTTAACTCACTTGGATGAATGAAATTTTGATAAAATGGACAAATACATAAAACACACACATAATTAGTCTTTCATATGGAATATAAGACTAACATAAGTGTTTTGATACAAAAATAACTTACCAATAAAAAGTTGAATCTTCAAAGTTAACTATTTTGAGTGAAAAATGCCAACTTTGAAAGTTAGAGTAGAAAAATGCAACTTTTGTAAGTTAAGGGACTAAAGTTGTAACTTTGAAAGTTAAGGGACTAAAATGGATATTTTAGAAACTATTAGTCCAAAAATACAAGTATGGAAAGTTTGGTGTCAAAAATGTAAGTATTAAAGTCTAAGGATGATTTTTGTAAATACTAGTAAAAATACTTGGGTATTTTGTATAAAAGTGTATTTTTGAAAGTTATAAAAATATAAAGAGTTTTAACATAATGATTTTTATAAAATAGAGATTTTATAAAAATATTAAACAAACTTGGGAACTTATACAAAAATGAATACTTTTATATAAATGGGAATATAAAAGTGTTGGAAACATTTTTGTAGTTAAGTTAACAAGTTGGGTTAAAAATACATAAGTATTTTAACCATCCAAGTAACATGTGAAAATAGGAAGAAATATGGTTAAATATTTCTATAAAATACATGTTGGGAAAAACTTGGAAAAATTAACTAATCGAGTTAAGAGATCGAACTAAAACGCGTTAACAAGCCATAACCGGACAAAATATGAGAAAAATGCCGTTGCGGCAAGATAAGAAAAATATATATTTTAAGAGGTAAAACATATATATACTTTGGGTGAAAATAAATAAACACTTTCCTAAGTGTTGGAGGATTAATTCATGGGAGAAACACTTGACGTAAACGAATAAGACGTTAAAACAAACGTATATACTTAACAAGAGAAATTACACATTTATAAACTTGTACGCTCGTCTCGGCAAAATTCTAGTATATCTACTTAATGGGAAAGTAGATATGCGGGAAGGAAAGCCGCGACGAGAAGACAAAGATATATATATGTGTATGTCGTATCAACGAAATCCTAGTATATTTGTTTAAATGGGAAAATAAATATACGGTGTGGTGAGTTGAATCGGACGTTAAGAATATACGATCGAACGACAAAATCTTAGCATATTTGTTTAAATGGGAAAACAAATGTGTGGCAAAGTAAGTCGGGTCGAGGATTGAAATGTATATTATATCGAGCGATGCGATCTTGAGTATAATTATTTAAATGGGAAAATAATTATATGTTAAGTGAAGTCGAGTCGATGATAATAAGATACAAGTTATGGAAATATTAACAAGAGTAAGATATAACTTGTGACACAAAGGGTAATGTAACGCCAACAACACCTAGGATACACGCATAATTAAACGGGATTTGGAACCACTTGTGGTCGGGAGTTGGGTGTACAACTTGCCAAGGCACATACACTATAGGAATAGTGACTTATACGTTTAGGACGTTTATAGGTGCAAGACCACCCTTTGCTATTCACCTTATTGAGCCAGACACAGTACCAGGTGAGTTTCACGGCCCCATTTTAAACTATTTTTACGTTTTCCGGGGGAAAGATATGTTAGGGATAGTGTTTGACGGGTTTAATACTTGAGGTGTGACCGCCACTCGGGTTGAGTCCTCGCCTCTATAATCATTTGTTCAGGGAATTGAAACCGGAGGAATATTCGAATAGTACTATTGGTGCCTGACAAGGCCCACCCCTAATCGATAGCGTCGATTATGCATTAGGTTATGCCTGGGGTGCAAATATTCTAAACTTAAGTCGTGGGAAACCGAGTAACGACTTGGAGCGGGGCACAATTATTATATGTCTTGGTTTGATTATAGTCTCAAGTAGATTTATAGGAATTTGCAACTCCTATATATTGTCATAACATGGTATTCCCAAGTATTCAAGTTTTAGAAACTGAAAACCTGTGAACTCACCAATATATTTATATTGACGAAACTTTTTAAACATATCTTTCAGGTAATTAGAAGATGAAAGATCAAGCAGGCAGGGTCGGGGAAATCTCCAATGCAAACGTCGAGCTTTTGAGGGGTTTCACCTTTATTTCCCAAGGCATTTGGGATATATTTGAGAAACCTCTGAGTTTATTTTAAAAACAATTATCTTTTGTGTAATGTTTGAAACTAATTCGACGTCATAATAAATGACCCATTTTCTTTAAATTACTTGTGTTTAGCCATAACCTTGACTTTATGCTTTTGAACCGTCGCGCCACGTGTTTCCGCCTTTGTCGTGGTGTGACAGCGGCAATTATTGACACGACCCGAAAACCGACCCGAACCCGACACGAAAAAAATAGATTTGGGTCAACTAACACGACCCGTTTAAAAAAATGGGTCGGGTTCGGGTTGACACATATATAAAATGGGTTGACCCGTTAACCCGTTTAAGTATTTAGAAAAAAATATATATTATATTTTTGTTTTTCTTTTTCCATTTCTATGTACATGGTTAGTTATAATTGTGTTATTTTTGGCACACTGTATTATTTATTTGTCACACTTATATACTCACCATTAAACATTTTATTGATAACCCGCTTACAACCCAACAACCCGCTTATAACTCATGAACATGTATTACTCATTTAAAAATATGGGTTAAACGGGTCGTCTTCGGGTTGACCCGGATTTTATGTGGGTTGGGTTAGGGTTGAAATATTTGACACGAATAATAATATGGGTCGGGTTCGGGTTGCACATTTCAACCCATCAACCCGCCAACCCACAACCCACAAACCCGCTAACCCATCCACCCAACACGATTGACACCCTAAATATTATGTTGTAGGTTCGAAGTTGGTGGCTTTTTTTACTTGATTAGGTTAATAAAAACAGCCTCCTTCGTCCAAAACGATCTGGGTGTTAAATAAAATCAAGTCTGATGCGTCTGGGCTGTCTAGCGCACTGTTGTTGGGCTTTTTGACTTGGGTCGACATCAGTGGCTGCTAGATTGACTTTTGTGACCTATGTAATTTGTGTTTTCAGTAATAATAATAATAATAATAATAATAATAATAATAATAATAATAATAATAATAATAATAATAATAATAATAATAAATTAAGTTAAGGGACGCCAATGATCTCCAGCCCGACTGGTTTGAGGTAGGGTGAGTTTTCCCTTAGGGGTTCCCGGGGTAGGTCATAGGTTCAGTCTATGCACACCACAAAAAAAAATCCCCATGACGGTTTGAGCTTAGGCAAGGAGGACACCGGTGTGTGGGTAGGGATTCGAACTTGAAACCGCTAAGTTAGGGTTATACAAGGATTTCCATTAAAATACGCCTTTCAAAATAAATTAAGTTAAGAGACAAGATGTCTCATGATTTTAATAATAATAATATTAGGGTTATTTACATATTTCGCCATGCTAAGATTATTTATTACATATTTACCCAACTTAAAAAGTCAATTACATATTTTCAACTCCTAAAGCATACACAAGTAGCAACTCAATTACAATACATATTTCTCCCTCCCATGAAGGGGGAAATATGTAATTGATTTTAAGGGTTGGGTAAATATGTAATTAGGAGGCTTAGCATGGGGAAATATGTAAAAATTTATATTACTATTATTACTAGTGGGAAACCCGGGCGTTGCTGCGGGGCAGTTAAGATAAATAAATTTTTTTTAACAATGCACAATCGTAGCCGTGTTAGCTCACAAAGTTGTAGGAAAAGTGTAAAAGCATACTGTTTTCCTTCCATTGTCTTTGAATGCAAAACGATGTATATGAAATTGTCTTTGAATGTAAAACGATGTATATGAAATTAATCCATTTCTCTTCATTGTTTAAACTTTGAAAAGAAACTATATGTTTTTAGATCCAACATATAAGTTCTTATAACTTTTCATGGCACACTATCAAAATTGTCCAACCATACGTCTTTAAATTCCAACATCTAAGAGATGATGTGTACACAGACCCAAGTATAAAAAAAGATTCCATTATATATGAAAATGAACTTCTTTGACCATCAAAATTCAGTCATCAGCACTGGTTTCAAAACCAAATATGAGCATAGATAATTCTTTATTCCCAAATCTTTCTATATAAATTTCCACGAATTTAGACGAAACCACTATATGGATACGTACTGTCAAGCATGAACTCAAAACCAAATATGAGCATAGAAACCAAAACAGAGCAGATAAACAAAAACACAACCATTCTATATCAGTATAAACAAGTAAACAGAGAAGTAAAGAAGTATCAACAAGACATTTATTTTAATAAACAAATCAAGTTTAACCTGGAAGATGAACTTGTAGATACAGTCCACTTTCGGATTGTGTCGACATTTTGCCAAATTCGTTACAACATGATTACTCTTTTCAGCGTCCTCGGTCTCACATTGTCGTTCTTATTAAATACTTAAAATAAAAAAAAAACTTATCAATAGAAAATCAAAACGTGTCGTACTACTAACATGAAAACCATTCTTTTCCAAAGTCCTAAGAGATAACAAACTTCTTTTAAGACTTGGAATATACCTAACATCTTTAAGATCCACTTCCATGCCATTCTGGGTTCTGATAGTGACTGTTCCACATCCTTCAATCATACAGGGACTGTCATCACCAAGCTTTATTGATCCCATCTTGATCATCTTCAAATTTTTAAAGAATTCTTTAACAGGAATCATATGAAATGAACCCCCTGAGTCCGTGACCCATCTCATCTTGATACCATTAATGGTTACCACCAAAACATCACTACTTTCAACAGTAACTATCAACACGTCTGCACTATCCTATCCATCTGACTGATCATCAAAAGCAAATTGACTATTCTGCCCCTTTGAACTTCCATGATCACTCTTATTCTTCTTTAAGCCTGGACAATCCTTTTTCAAGTGTTTTTCTGAATTACACAAGAAATATCTTCTCTTGAACTTACTTCTTGACTTAGATCTTGAATTCCTTTGATTAGAACTTCTTTGATCAAGCTTGCCTTTGATAAACAATCCATCTCCACCTTCCTCTTTTGAATTAGATCTTTTCTTCAATTCTCTAGAGTTAAGTGCAGACAACACTTCTTCCATGGACAGTGTTTCTCTGCCATACATCAATCTTTCAACAAAGTGTTCATAACTAGATGGCAATGATGTTAAGAAAATAGTTGCCTGATCTTCATCTTCCAAAATAACTTCAATATTCTCAAGATCTAATATCAGTTTATTAAATTCATTAGTATGATCTTCCAAACTTTTACCAGAAGACATATGGAATGTATACAACCTCTATTTCATATACAAACGGTTTGCAAGTGATTTAGTCATATACAAAGACTTTAACTTTGCCCAAACCCCTATTGCAGACAATTCTTTAGACACTTCTCTCAACACCCTGTCTCCAAGACTCAATATTATTGCACTATGAGCCTTCTCAAGAATATCCTTCTTCTCCTTATTAGTAAGACCTTCTGGCATGTTATTCTCCCCCAACATAGCATCATTGATACCCTGATGTACTAACAAGGCTCTCATCTTCACTCTCTAGAGACTAAAATCGTGCTTCCCATAAAACTTCTTAATCTCGAACTTAGTTGACACCATTCTTGATCTTCAATTGCGGATAACGATCACCAATTTTCACAGTATTGAGCAACGAGGCTCTGATACCAATTGTTAGAGAATAAACTATGAAACCGATAACAAGAACTAACAATAAAACTCTTCGAGCTTTTATTATTGATTAACGAAAACGATTATAAAAGGAACTGAAAGAAAACTGAATGAATTAAAATGAATTGATCAGGACTACTTATAACCCTAAATCCCAAAGAGTTCGTTAACTGACTGTTAACACTTTGCTTCATGGTAGAAATAGTCCCTCAAAGTTTCCTCATTTGCAATTCTAGCTCGATCACTTATTAAGGCATAAAATAACTTTGTAATTGACAGAACTGGCCCCTGGACTTTATTGTAGCATCTTTAACCCAGTGTTTGACTATTGTTGACCGCTAATTTTGACTTTACTCATAACAAAAAGGGGGGTTAATTTTTTTTTTTTTTTTTTTTAAAATAAACTACATATTTTAAGAATATATATACCTTTTTTTTAAAGATCATGTAAATCGATATAATCTCAATTCGAATCGATTTAATTACTCTAATAGATAAGTTCAATAAATAGATAATGCAAAAAAATAAATCGAAATCCCAAATCCTTAAACTTTATAAAACAAAATCTTGTAAATCGTAATTAAGGGAATCAAATATCTTCCATAGAAGGCATACGTGCAGAAGCTAGCCATGACGATGGAGCTTTCGATCGACATAGTATTATTCAACATACTACCAAGGCTTCCCATCAAATCTTTAGTCCGTTTTAGATGCGTTTCCAAAGCCTGGTACTCGTTCTTAACCACCCATAAGTTTGCCACCATGCATCAGCTGCACCATCATTACCGCCAGAAACTACTCTGCATGTGCATAGCAAAATCACGCTGCATATTCCAAACCATCGACTGCGACTCACCCGAAGATAGTTTAACCGCCATTCGCTATCTGCCATTCAAAGTAGATTCTCCTCGACACGTCTCAGTCATTACATCTTTCAATGGATTGGTATGCGTTGGCATACGCGAAGAAGAATGGCCGATGAAATACACTGATCTAATCTTATGGAATCCGCTGACGGCTGATTATAAAATCTTGTCAAAAACAAATGCTTGTGGAGAATGCTACATGTCGGATATTAGAGCCACCATGTTGTTTTATGTTTCTTCTGTAGATAACTACAAGCTTCTACGGGTAATAAACTCTCGCGTTGCTTATGTATATTCGTTGAGGGATGACATATGGAGAAAGATTGAGTCGTCTAAGGATGTCTTTGAGCGGATTTCTGATCATTATGCGTCGTTGAATGGAAAACTCTATATCCTAACCTATGACAAGCGTAAAATTAGTTCGTATTCAGTTATAAGTTTTGACTTTGAGACAGGAATGTTTATAGAGGTAGTGACTCCTTTTTTCATAGATTTCACGGCACGATGCATGGGTTTAAGTGTTATGAGAGGCGACATTTATGTTTGGATGTACTACTTTTCATTCCCATGGCGCAAGATTGCGTTGTGGAGGATGGATGGGGATGGGGATGGTTGGACGAAGCTGGTGACTTATAGCGGCGAATTTTCTTGTTGTTGCAGTGGGTGTGTGCAGCCTATGCACGTGATGGCGGATGGAAATTGGCTCATGCGTCATAGTGGCATGGTTTGCGTAACAGATCCAAAGTCTCCCCTTAAGTTCACTAGGGTTGATACGAATGTGTTCATGGGTATTACTTTTAGAGGAAAATACTTTGAGACTTTGGAGTCACCTAATCAATATATGAAATGACACTCTTTTAACTTGTTTTTTTATTTTTTTTATTTTATTTACTATTTATTCTCCTCTTATCTCAAAGTATTGTTGCTCCATAGACAAGCTACTGCTTAAGTATGTGATCTTAAATTTCAATATTGATTTTGCATAATATTGTCTAGTAATGTTATATTTTCTTAAGTCATATGCGCGCCTTGACTGCATCTTTGTTAAAAAATCATTATGCAGCAAAAGCCCCTATTCCGGTCTACATGCTGCTAATGGTTTTCTCTAAGTGTCGTACGTGTTTATTTTTTTGCATTTTTGTAAGCGTTGGACGTTTGAGTTTGAAACAAGGCGCTTATTCGTGAACTCTTGTCAAGAAGTCAGTGTTTGGGATTTGGTAGTGGTTTTTTGTATGGGCCAGAGCCTAGATGTATCTTGGAAACAGGTCGTATTGTAACCAGGGCACTGAAAACGAGTGACGAACAAATAACTGGGTTTAAATCAGTTTGTAATTCTATGCTTTGAAACAGAGAGAACCTGACCCAAACCATATAAATGGTGGTTTCAAATCGGTGGAATCCGGTTCTTTCCCCCTAAAAACCTGGCTGCAACCCAACCAGACCCAGTTTCAACCCAAATCGGGTTGGGCCAAAAATCCAATTTGTGCGCATCATAATACTGAAAGGGCGAATAACTTGTGGTGGTTATTTTTCAGTTGTAATAAACATATTATTCTATCTTACAAAAACATACATTTACACTTGAAAAAAAAAAAAGCACCATCACTTTTCCTAGTGTTCCTTTGCCACTAAGTAGGGGAATCCTTCACTTTTCCCTTGTGACCCACTCATCCACCAGGTAAGTCCACATACACGTCCATGTTCGCTGTTCGCCACATTTTTGCAGTTGATCTGATTGTGCTTAATCCGCTGACATGTCTCCCGAACTGTTTTTCACATGTTACACACACCCTTTACTTATAGCACCACACTTACACCTATGAATATCTATAAAGATGTGTTCTCAAATCATAAAGAATCCGCCACGTAGATCTCTACTTACCATAGTCCATATTATATATACATGGCTTCTGGTTTTCTCATTTTCATACACAAAACTACGATTCTACGTTTCATCATAAGCCCACTCCAACATATGGGTCATCAGGTAACCAAAACAGCTGAACCATGGTGCAGCAGGAGCCATACACATGGAGACAATGATGGTGATGATCATGGTCACGAACGACTACATTCGCTAATAATGGCAAGATTAGAGGGAGACGGTGATGACGATGATGGAGATTATGATTATGCTCCAGCAGCATGAGTTAATTGTTTAATAAATGGATAGCATTGACTCTAACTTTGAGGATGCATTTACTAGCACTAGATTTTCATGGGTCATAGTTTCTTGTTGTGAGAGGATTCAAGGATTATAATATATATTGTATTGTTTAATTAAGTTATGTTTTGAAATATTAATAAAATTTGTGTTTTGAGTTAGTTATCCCTTTTGATTTAAAATGCATAACATAAGTTCTATAGCTTCCCCAATATCTCTCATACTCAAACCAAAGCTCTAAGAATTCACAAAAATAAATAAATAAATAATGTTTAGTGTTACCAAGGGAATTAGAGGGTGGTCATTCAAGAGCAATGTAGATGGAATCAGTAACTGTGATGAGCGCTATGGTTACAAGGAGATGGTGAAGATGACGATGGAGGTTATGACTACGCTCCTGCACCATGTGTCGAAGATAACAACTATGTTCTTGTGGCGTCAGAGTGATAGGATATTAGCTATGTTACAAGGAGTAGGCGACGATGATGATAGACCTTATGACTACGCTATGGAGAAAAATGGTGATGATGATGATGACGGCGGATATTATGATTATGCTCCTGCAGAATGAAATAAAGCCTATCATTTGTTAAGTCATACGCATGATTAGACCCGAACCGAACTGATAGGTTGTAATAGGTTTGAAAATTCCTCTGTTGTAGTTAAAATAATGCAGTCTTGAATTACGAAATTGTGTATCAAGTGTGCATGAGTTTGTTTCATATATGCATTTGACAATTAACATCATCAGGTACAAGCAATGATTCGAATTGTAGTTAAAATGATGCAGTCCTGGAAACTTGACTTCTCTCTCACGCATTTCATCGAACACTTTCATGGCAAAGTCAATCAACACTAATTTTTAATACATATCTGCCAACGACATTGATACACACAGGTAATGTTTAAAACCTCTCTAACAACATGATCATGTAGTCAAACAGATAGCTATGTGGTTTAAAGTCATCCCTTTTTCTTAGCTCTGATCTATACGAACTCATATATTGGCGAATACATAAATATAATAAAGGTGTCGTCTTTAACAGGCCTATGATCAAACACTTGACGGGCATGTATGCTTTGAATTAAACCGATCAAAGCCAAACCGAACCAGCTTCAAACCAGTCAAATTAAAAAGCCAATTTGATCATCTTTTGACTCAAGTCAAGTGTTTTTTATGTAATATAATGTTGGCAAACAAACTGATATTGCAGCGGATATGATCGATATTAATCACTAATAATCAACAAACGAATGATTCAAACAAAAGACACAATATACGAATTGATTTTGGGACAGAAAAGGAAACCGTAAGGCGTAAACAATATTATTGGATTGATCAAATGTGGAACAATCTTGGTAGTTTGGAATGTACAACAACACAACCTATTTATACATAATGTAGGATTAACTGTTTGGCAGTTATTGGCAGTTGTTTGGCGCCATTTCCTGTTGAAATACCGGTAATAAACTGCAGGGGCATTTCGGTCTTTTACTTCTGTTTTTTCTAAGAAGCGCGCCTTCTGTATATGGCCTTGATATCCTGCTGCTTTGTCCGATATCAGTATGCAGCCTCCTTAGATCACCAATATTAATCCTATACTTAATTATTACAATGTAATAATCCTAATAGTATCAAATATACACATACACATTACAAAAGTTAATAATCGAATAAGTATTTTTTTATAAAAATATGGTCATCATATATTTACACTTGCTAAAAAAAGGTACAATCACCTTTTCCTAATGTTCCTTGACCCACTAAGTAGAGGGAACCCTACACTTTTGTCTTGTGACCCACTCATACACAAGGTAGACACATACATGCTCATGTTTCACCACACTCTTGATCATGTTGTAGTTGTGCTTAACCATGTTACACACACCCTTCATTACGCCAGTTGCCTTTTCACACCCATAAATATGGCTTTCGGGTTTATAATTTTCATACTCGAAACCACAACTCTCCATTTCATCATAAGCCACTCCAACAAGGCAACAAAAATGGCTCAAGAGGTAAGCAAGACAATTGGACCATGGTGGTGCCGTGCAAATGAGAACAATGATGGTGATGATCAAGGTTACAACTATGCACCGATATTGGCTAGCTTAGAAGGAGACGGTGATGATGATGATGGAGATTACGATTATGCTCCAGCAGCATGAAATTAGTTGTTTGGTGAATAACTAGCATTGACTCTAATTAAATTTGAAGATGTGTTGACTGCCATTGGGTTTTCATGGTTTCTAGTTTCTTACTGTGAGATCATAGAAGTTTAATGTTTTAGGGTATGTTTCAAAATATTAATGAATTGTTATTTGGAATTATCCCTTTTAATTTGATATTAATTGTTCTTTTCTTTCAATCTTCTTGAGAGAAATAGCTTGAGCAATAGCATGAGTTCTATATGATCATATGATGTCTTTTGTCTAATTTAGCATCGATGCAATTTTTGTCTTGATAATGATATTATTATTATGTTCGTTAATTGTTTAAGACACACCCTTAACACTCGTAACTCCAGACTTATGCTCCTGGACAAACATGAGCATAAATACGCAAAGTCAGCTTTTTTTTTTTTTTTTTGCCAACAAATATGGTTTCTTCTAAGTATATCCTTTAAGAATTCACAGCTGAATTAAACTGAAATGTCTAGTGTTACCAAAAGAATTAGAGGGTGGGCCTAATTCAGAAGCAATGTAGACAGATACAATAAAGGCGGTGTCCGTTAACTACTTACCGTTACAAGGTGATGGTGACGATGATGATGGAGATTATGACTACACTCGTGCAACACTATACTTACTATGATTAGGGATTTGATATCAGCTAGGTTACAAAGAGGGCATGGAGCGACATTGATTCAAATTTTGAGGAGGCGTTAGAGAGCATGGTGTTGTCATGGGGTTACGAGAGCATGGAGCGACATTTGACAGCCACGTCAGTAGCGGGTGAAATCCCCCAACACTCCAGAAAACCCCAGGGTGGACGTGGTGTGGAGGGTTTTTTTAATCGAACAACAAAACAGAATCATTAATAATCTAACAACCACTACTAGAAAAGTAGTCATTTGCTACATAAATTTCCTACTTAAAATAGGGTTATGTTATTTACACCAGGTTTTTTAGGGTTTTACAGCTCTCTACGGCTCGTAGAGGCCTCTACGGGCCGTAGAGGTGGGTGCCCACTGCAATGATTGACACAGGCCTCTACAGCTCGTAGAGGCCGGTACAAATAAGTTTTGGGGTGGTGCAAATAGGGGGGCCTAAAAAAATGGGTCACAAATTTTGACAAAGTTGTTACACATTTTTTACGACAAAAAAAACTCTATTTTTTAAACAAATTTACCACATAATAGGGAAAATACTTAGGAAATTGCGTAAGAAATGACATAGGAAATACATCGCAAATTTCCCACACCATATTTTCGTAGGCAATATGTTGAAAATTGCATAGTAAATGTGTAGTAATTGGTTTCTGACGACGGTTTTTCTAACATCTTGATTTGTTGAAAATGCGCCACAAATAACTTTGGACTTAAGTTTTTTTTTTTTTAAAGGTGAACTTCATTAAAAACACAAGCAAAGCGAAATATCTCCAAGTTAGAGATACCCGCTAGCTATAACACATTACATCATCAATACAAAATAAATTCCACCCTTTCCAATATACATTACCCTCTTTGAAACGACTCATGTACCACAAATATCCCAATGCTTTGATCTCGGACGCAATATTCGCCAACTTTACCTCCTTGTTGTTAAACCTTTTATCATTCCTAGCTTGCCATAATCTCCAACAAGTCAAGACAAACACCCCATGGAGAACGTATTTTCTAATCTTCGACCCATCAACATGCTCGATCAACTCTAACACATCATGAATCGAAAAAAGATACACGTTAGGAATTTCGCACCACGAAGCTACACCACTCCACACACCATTGGCTATATAACACGTCGTAAAAATATGATCCGTGGTTTCCCCCACTTCTCCACACAAAGAACACAATCCGTCTCCAAACACTAAATTTCTCCGAGCAAGAGCAGCCATAGTCGGGATTCTGTCCATATTCGCTCTCCACATAAAGATATTGAACTTGTTTGGAATCCATCTACACCACCTATACCTACTAGACGTCTCAACCAAATCATCCCCGATGATCCAAAGTCTTGCCTCTTTCACCGAAAAGTTGTTATTCTGTTGTGTATTCCAAACCCACTCATCCCCTTACTAGATAACCAAATAGAATCAATTAAACGATGGCATGAAATCAGCTCCTGAACCCACCCTGAAAAGAGAGGATTTGTTAATATTGATACGAAGGCCCGAACACAAATGAAATATGCGCAACATCCTCCTTAGAGCTTTAAAGTTAAATTGAGACAAATCTCCCATAACCATAGCATCATCCGCATAAAGCAAATGAGATATAATAGGTCCCCCATTCGGTAGCTTAACCCCATCAAATGCTCCAATATCACAAGCCTTTCGAACCATACTAGAAAACGTCTCCATAACAATAAAAAATAAAAAAGGAGAAATAGGGTCACCTTGGCGTAAGCCTTTGCCACATCCAAACTCAAACGTAGGCGATCCGTTGACAACAACCGAAGAACAAGCCGACGATAAAATACCATACATCCACCTACACCATGTATCGGGAAAGTTCATTTGTTGCATCACCGATAACAAAAAAACCCCAATTCACATTATCATAAGCTTTCTCGAAATCTATTTTAAACATAAATAATTCTTTTCCCATCCTCTTCGCCCATGATAAAATTTCACTAACCATAAGCGGACCATACAAAATATACCTCCCATTCAAAAAGGCCGATTGCGTTTCATGAGTAATACCACCCATAACCGCCTTCAGCCTATTCGCTAAAACATTAGAGATAACCTTATTCACCACCCCAATAAGATTAATAGGTCTGTATTAACTAAAATCAACCGGGTTAGGAACTTTTGGTATCAAAGTAATAAATGACGACCCCACTCCACTAATATATAGTACCCGTCTCTGAAAACTTTTGTAATATACGAACAAAGTCATCCGATAACAAGCTCCAATATATTTTTAATGAACCGAAAATTAAACCCATCAGGCCAGAGCTTTATCAATAACACTTTGGACTTAAGTAGTATTCACTCTTAAAAATATTAAATCTTGAAAAGAAAAAAAAAACAATTAAAATGTTCGACGTTCTATATCTGCTTGCGGCTCTGCATCTTCAGTCTCGACTCACGATCTTCATCCATATTTCAGGTTCGTCTTGATTGTTGATCCATCGTCTACGGTATGTTTGTAAGTGAGTTATCCATATTCGGTTTTATCGATTGATTGAATTATATTTTATATGAGTTATCCATATTCGGTTTAGTTTTTGCCTTTTTGCTAGATTTTGCTTGGTGATTCTTTTGTCGATTGGGAACAAATTAATGATTATGTCTTTTGTTAAAGTGTTTGTTATTTATTAAATTTATTGTTTCATGCATGTGTATTATAAATTATTTTTTTCAGTAAGTATTATGTTGAATCATCGTTATCATACTCAGTAAATATCACCAATAGCAAAGCTAAGGTAGGGTTTAAGGAGGGTAAGATGTAAACCTTACCTTTACCCCGTAGGAATAGAGAGACTGCTTCCAGTGAGATCCCCGGTTCGATAGTAGTTTTGCATCAAGCCTTGGACATAAAGTACATAACACTCCGCATTCGGGACAAAGGTCGATTGGTGCATGTACCCCTTGTCTTTTGGCTATCAACGCCACCACGTGATGAATAATTAACCATCCACCGATTTTAATGCTATTTTTACGAAACTAGTAAAATAACTTTAAAATTAGTGCAATTTTACTTTTGCTTCCTAAGAGCCCACATATATATACATTATATGTGCACAATGCAAGTTGGGTGTGATTTGCTGATATTTGTAATCGACATGAATTTGGCAGTTGAAATGCATATGAACATATAAACTTATAGTGTTTGCAATTGTCTTTTGCAGTATATGTGTAGTTTGCAATAGTTTATTTATACTTTGATGTAACGTGTATATATCGCCTGGCGGGTTGGGGCGGACCTAGACTATCGACATATATAACACTGAAAATCGAATACCGGGACTAGTTATTTTTTTTTATTTTTATTTTTGTAATAAATAAATTAATTAGTACTTCTTTGCTATAAAGAGATGCTAATTATACATTTATAGTTGCTGAATAAAGACACCATCACTTTTCCTAGTGTTCCTTTATGAGTTGAGCCACTAAGTAGGGGAACCATACACACTTTCCACTTGTGACACACTCATGCACCAGGCAGACACATGCTCATGTTTCACCACTAGTACTTGCATCTGTTCTGAGTGTGCTTAATCCGCTGACATATTATCTGAATTGTTTTTCACATAGATGTAACCATGTTAGACACACACATCACTTATAGCTCCACACTTAAGCTCATGGATATCTATATAGGTGTCTTGTCAAGGAATTTATTCTCTTTTTACCCATAAATATGGATTCTAGGTTTCTCATTTTCGAACTCAAAACCACAACTCTACATTTCATCATTAGCCCATCTACAACAAATGGCTCAAGTTAGCAAGACAATCGGACCATGGTGGTGCAGCAGGGGCATTGCAAATGGAGACAATGATGGTGATGATCATGGTTACGAACGACTACATGCGCCAATATTGGCTAGCTTAGAGAGAGAAGGTGATGATGATGATGATGATGATGGAGATTATGATTATGCTCCAGCAGCATGATATTGATTAGTGAATGATTAGCATTGACTCTAACTATGAGGATGTGTTGGCTAGCCTTGGGTTTTCATGGATCATAGTTTCTTATTGAGAGAGTGGATTTAACTTAGTCAAGGGTATTATAGATGTTCAATGTATTAGGGTTTGTTTTTGTCGTTTTGACACGTTAATAAATTGATATTTGGATTCATCCCTTTTGATATGTTTGTTATTTTCTTGAAATATTGTTAAGGCCGATAGAGCATTACGCATGAGTTCTATAGACATTAGAAGTTTAGAACTATATCGAGTTTATATGATGGCTATTATGCAATGATGCAACAATGATGATGATCATATATTATGCCTTTAAAAGTGCTACAATATTGCTCTCATACATCACATGGATTCTTGAATACTTCCCGGTTATGATCAAATTAATTAATCAATGTTTTAAGTAGCTAGAAATCAGCTGAAACCCTTGTGGAATCCAACTAGCTTTCTAATTTTCATCCTCATTTAGATGAAACCATAAGTTAATTATGATAGTAGTGGGTGCAACACTTGCATGCTAATCATGGTTAAAATCTTATTTGATTAAGTGCATATTAAAGCTCCTTCTCTACAACAAATTAACATAAAACAAAGATTTAATTTAACTAATAACCAGTAAATTTCCCAACTACTGTCAAATTAAGAGCCTGGTAGATGATTTCCCACTCGACTGGTGAAAGATCCATGCAACAGAAAGAAATTGCATTTGCTCCATAGTTGTCAAAGCGCCTAGGCGCACTCAAGGCACATAGGCCGAGCCTGGAGCCTAGGCGCATAAAAAACGAGGGCTTTTTATAACTAGGCGCATAGTATAAAATACATGTTTAGGGATTTTAGGGATGTTTTAGGCTTGTTTAGGGCGACTTTACGATGTTTTATGGTTGTTTAGGATTTCTTCATAACTCATTTAGGATGTTTTAGAGGTATAGGCAACTTTTAGCCTGAATTTGACCGGAAAATCAGTCTGATAAGTTTAAACTCTCGTTTTTTTATCGTTTGCGCCTGGTTCCAAGCACGCGCCTAGGCACCGTTTTTTCACAAAAAAAGCCCAGATTTACGCCTAAGCCACCACCAGGCACTATAGGTGCCCCTCGCTGCGCCCGAGCGCCTAGGTGCGCGTCTGAGGGGCTTTTGACAACATTGATTTGCTCACATATCCAATGAAAACCTTGATGCACTTGGGCACGGGTAAGACACTAGTTGTAGACTAATAAATGTTCATGTGTGTTGTTTGTAAATGCTTATTCAATCTTTCAAAATGAGAGATAAATTTGAAAGATTATGATTTTTAGTTAAATTTAGATGGAAAGTTACATTTGCCTGTACACATAGAAAAGAGTTAACAAATCTTAGAAGCAGTTAATGGTAATATTAATATTAATATTAAGCATTCCGTCACCTAATAATAACCAAGTTTTTTCACTGTTCCACTAAAGTTACTCAAAGTTTTTTTCACCGTTCCACTAAACTAAGTGGCCTATGTGAGTTACAAATGAAATTTGGTTACTACTTAGTATTATTCTTTTCAATTTTAGCATGAAGGTATTGTTCTGTTTAGGCCATCCACTACAAACAATTATGAAAATCACAACAATAAGAAAATATTGGAGCTTGGTTACTATATCATAATTGTATTCCTAATATTAATACTATGCTTAGCTTAAATAAATTTCATATTTGAAGTCAAGCGACAAGAACTAACAGAAAATGTGCCTATGATACTACACATTAGTTATACTTAATTACACCTTTTCGTGAAACACTAGTCGATTAAATAAAATTTCTTTAAATTGGTCAAATGGAATTTTAACCCAAAGTTCATCTTCGATCAACCGTCACCAAGTAATTTGCTTTCCTTTGCATTACATATTTGCATAGTTTTTGATACACACAATATACATGTATATACGCCACATACATGAACTGAATACAACCATATACAGATAAAGCTGGAAATTATTTATCAGTTGCAATAAACTAACTAGTATTTCTTCATGAAAAAGAGATGCTCATTCACCTTTTTCCTATTGTTCCTTTCCTGTTGAGCCACTAAGTGGGGAACCCTACACTTTCCCCTTGTGACCCACTCATGCACCTCGTAGACACATACATGCTCATGTTTCACCACATATTTGCAGCTGTTTTGATCATAGTTATCAAAGGCGCTAGGCGCACTCCAGGCGCATAGGCCTCGCCTGGGGCCTAGGCGCGAGGCGCAAAAAAAGCGAGGGTCTGGGATAAAAAAAGCGAACAAAGAAAATAAAGTAAAAATTTATTAAAATAATACTATTTTTCATCTAGTTAGTATCAAAGGTTTAAAATATTGATGTATTAGTGTATAGAAGTAGTTTTCCTTAGATAGAAGTAGAAATCTGGCTGGAATCTAGCCATAATTTAACTAATTTGGCTGGAACTCTTCGGAACTCGGGAATCTAGCTGAAATCTGCGCCTAAACCATCACTTGGAGAATTAAAGCGCAATTTCCTCGACTCAAAGCGTAAATGCATCGCCTCGCCTAAAAAATGGGCCTAGGTGAACGAGGCGATGGCTTTTAACAACTTTGGTTTTGATTGTGTTTAATCTGCTGACATGTCTCCTGAATTGTTTTGCACATGTATGTAACCATGTTAAACACACACTTCACTTATAACTCCACACTTATACTTAACTCCTCAAGAATATCTATATAGACGTGTTCTAAAGGAATCCTAATTTGCTTACCCATAAATACGGCTTCTAGGTTTCTCATTTCCATACTCAAAACGACAACTCTAAATTTCATCATAAGCCAACTCCAACAAATGGCCCAGGTTAGCAAGACAATTGGACCATGGTGGCGCAGCAAGGGCCATGCAAGTGGAGACAATTGTGGTGATGATCATGGTTACGACTATCCACCTACATTAGAGGGAGATGATGACGACGATGATGGAGATTATGATTATGCTCCAGCAGCATGAACTACTTTTTTGGTGAATGAGTAGCGTTGATTCTAATTTTGAGGATGCGTTGACTAGCATTGGGTTTCAAGGATCCTAGTTTCTTATTGTGAGAGGATTTAAATTGGTGTAGAATTATAGGCACTCGATGAATAAGAATACGTTTATAATATTAATGTATTGATAGTTAATTGAGTTATCCCTTTTGATTTGATTAATATTTTCTTTCAATCTTCTTAAGCGCAATAGAGCACAACATGAGTTCTATATGTATGATGTCTAATTTAGAATCCAAGCAACTTCTTTTTCTTGATAATGATATTATGTGCATTATTTAATCTAATTAACAGTAGGCACTCGCCAATGATGTTGTAGCCTAGTGGTTGCAATGGAGGTGGGAAGGTTTACCCACTTTGTGGGTTCCTACCCTGGGAGGTCACAGGTTCGAATCCCACTCAGAGTAGGGTTATTCTGAAATGAGGGGCTGGACCTTAGGGGGGGCCCGGGGACCGGACCTGAGGGTGCGGGGCTTCGTTATGGGTGGTACCGTTGGCCGTTCAAAAAAAAAAAAAAAAAAAAAAAAAAAAAAAAAAAAGTAGGCACTCCCCACATAAGTGCCCAAATGTTTCTTTAACTCCATAACATGCATGCGAATTGATGTTTGGATTATCCCATTATGCAAGGATGCAATGTTATGGATTGTCCCATCATGCAATGATACATCAATGATGATGATCATATATTATGCCTTTGAAAGTCATATAATATCGCTGCTGTGCAGTGCAGTAAGATATGAAAATTTGTGCAGCATGTAGTCATTTAAGAATCACACTCTCCGTTTTGGATGTTAAAAGGTACTCGTAATCAATATGTGAATTTGTGAATAAAAATGTGCCAAGAGAGCAATTACATGGCATGATTTGTCAGCACACTACGCGTGTAGTTGCGAACACCTCCCCATTTTCCATGTGTTCAGCACAATTCATATGTTGTTGCACACACCTCCCCACGGGAATCACACACAATCTGCCACGATCACTACCTTCCTTGCTTTGTGTCATCATCATCTCAAATTAAAGAGTCTTTTACCTAGTGTTTGTAATTCAAAGGGACTACAAAAGAGATATTCGTTATTATTTTTTTGTGGACGGACATAGGACATACTCGAACATTATGGAATAGGACTCGTTGAACTTATTCTTATGTCCCGTCTACTTCATGCTCGAGTTCTCTATTTATTAATTAGTTTGTGTACCTATCTTCCCCAAACATAAGTCACTTTGAGTTTTAAGAAGCTTTATAGGCTTAGAGTAACTTATTAACTTGTGTTCACCCTTCATTTCTTTGTCCATAAAGAAGGGAAAATGCTTCATGCTTTGTGTAATCTGCATGATGATGAAAATGAATATCATGGTCATCATCATAACCCTGTTTATGATCATGCTTATATATATGATGATACCCATCCCAGTGATGGTGACGATGATGATGATGACGATGGGGATTATGCTCCCGCTGCGTCCATGGAAGGCAATGTCAACGATGGTGATGGTATTGTTCCTAGTTTTGATTGAAATCCTAGGAGCAGTCCTAGGCAAAGATGATCTAATAACCAAGGGAGAAATCCTAGTTTTAGATACAAAAATCAGAACCCCTGATTAAAGTGGTCTATATACAATAGATAGATGTAGAACTATTGATGTATCTTCAATAACTTTGGTGGCCCTTGGAGGCTTTGTATGCCAAATACTATCACTTATATCATATCCTGCTTATGAGTGAATAGCTACTATCCCAAGTCCCGACCCTGCTGATATTCAATCATAGTTTTCCCTAATTGTTGCTTTCCTGTTAATGTGTTTGTATGTCTGTTTGAAGGAGCTTAGCAGCTACAAATTTTTGTGACTATGTTGTTTTATAGTACTATGTATGTTCAAATTGCATGATGCATGTTAACAGACATATATGCATAATCATATCAATCCCATGATGGCCATATAAACTAGATGAACGGTAAATATGTATCATCTGAATCTTGTTATATGTGTACTCTGATCAGCAACGAAACATGCGCACCCATGTTTTTGCATTGAGTTCTGTCTAAATATGGAGGGCTATCTGCATACACTGGACTCATGATAAAGCTGATCAACACACCATGATAAACTACTTCCATAATCACAACTGCACTACATATTTATTTAAACCGAACATTACGTATGTACTTCAATTAAAAGTAAAAAGCAAGAGCACATCATTAATGCACATGTTGCATATAACAAAAACACTCAATTCAGTCAGCAATGTTATATGGTAGAACAACTTATATATAATAATTAAGTTTCAAATGAGAGGGTACCTAATTTACACTTATATATACTCTTTTAAGGCGGAAATAGTATATGATTTTAAAGGGTCATAAAGAATACCAAATGATGTTATACATGTATATGTCCCTTGTCTTTAAAATCAGTCAAGCTAACTTGATAGATGAAATTGACCAACAAGTAAAATACGAACCATAAACACACAATATTGCCCGATAACTCATGAGAATCTGCAGCGTGAGATTATAAATATCCAAACAAGTGTATCACGTTTGATCTTATGCATACTCATACTTTTTTATCAATATGTATAAGCAAGATCAAATGAATCTCTCTTCTTTTTGTTACATCCGGAAACCATGGCAAGGTGTGTGCCTTATCTCACATCAATTTTATGGGCAACAAATGAGGAGTTTAAAGACCAAATGGGTTCCCTCACCCACACCAGACTATTATTTTGCGTTGAGTTCTCCTGTTTAACCAAATTTGTGGATTGTTTATTGGTTTAATTATTTTCTGAGTCATAATATATAGGTTTAGGATTGTTCAACTTTAAATTTGTGTGTTTAATTTTATCATCCCTGGTCTTATGCATACTCATACTTTTTTATCAATATGTATAAGCAAGATCAATTGAATCTGAGCCAACATTAGTTTCATATATAGATAAAGTCCACACTACAAGGAAGTCCACCTTTAGCGGCCACGCCTGCTGCCGCTAAAGGTATACCTTTAGCGGCAGCAGGACCTTTAGCGGCGACGGCTGCCGCTAAAGGTCCTGCCATCTTTGGTCTGTCGCTATTGCTCCTGTTGCCGCTAAAGGTGTCGCCGCTAAAAGTAATTATCTACGTGGCATTATCTTTTAACTTTTTTTTTGGCCACGTGGCAGATTCCTGTGCAATCTGGGCAAGACTTTTAGCGGCGACGCGTCGCCGCTAAAGGTCTTTTTTTTTTTTTTTTGCTATTCGTTTACTCCGCACACGCATAACCAAACTAAATAATAACAAAAATAATAAACCAACATCTACATATATATAAAATAAACGTAACAAAGTTAAACGAACATTCGTCAAAACATATCAAACAAAATAAACTAACATACCAACCTAATATTTGATTCAAGTATACACCATCAAAACTAAACAAACATACCAAAGTGTTTATTCTCCCAACAATTTTAGTTAGCAACAAAGTGTTTATTTAATGGTTTCAATATATTATGAAAAGTTCATGTACTCATGTGGTCGTATAAGCCTGTTCTCATTAAATCAACTTTACTCGTCTTAAAAAGAATATTTAGGTCCTTTAACAAAAAAGTAAGAAAGAGTAACTTACCAAGAAAATGGCCGAAATCATTTTTCCAGCAAACCATCTCTTATGCATTCCCACATAAAGCTTCCGGTCAACTGCACCATAAGGTCCTGCAATACCTCCTGATCCACCAGTTGAAGCATTAGATTGCACAAGATTCTTTTCAGCCTCTGAAGGTTTGACCATTACAGGCTGTCCAAGAAGTAGTTGACCAGACATAGCAATTGCCATTGGCACGGACATTGCATCATAAAATTCAATATACCTGCATTTTTTTTATTAATCAAAGAAACTAAGTAACAAAAGGAAAGACAGATTCATTTGGCTGTGTATTTTCTTGTGACTACAGCAAAACCTGGTAGAAAAGTTGCACAAAAGAAAATAAAGATTATAAGGAGAAATTTCTACCAATACAAGTTATCAAGACTAATTACTTAACTTTATATGTAGAAATTATATAAATCAACTCAAATTATTATAAAGATATAAAGTTATAAAGACTTATTCTAGGGTTAAAAATGAACTTTTTTGGTTTTGGTGTAGCGATGAGTGCCGCACTAAAATTAGTGTAAATTGTGCAGTTAGTGTAATTTAACTAGAAGACAATTAGTGTACTTTTTGGAGATACTCCAAAGACACAACATTGATAACATTCATTCAAGGCTACGTTTAAAAAACAGAGCCACAGGTAGAAGCGCACAGTCAGGAGACTAAAAAAAATAAAACAGAGGCACTCACCCAATTCCTTTTGACCTTCGTGAATTCCTTTCCATGATCAGGCGCACATCTCTCACCTGCAAAAAAATGAAGAAAAAGTACACTATGAGCAACCTGCAATGGTCATCTATGAGCAATATATCACTCGGTGCATATACAAGTTGATCATGCACTACATGTATAACGCTGTTTGGGAAAATAAATGATGTCATTTGCAGCAGTGTAGCAGAAAGCAAATAGACATGTGTCAACAGAGTAGACTACAAGCCTAAATATTGCATGTTACCTTTCCTGCCTTGGAGAAGAACTCATAAACATCCCATTCAGTTGCCTTCAGTGGCATCTGCAAAGAAGCAACAGATTTACATGGTGGTTCATACCGTTTTGAAAGGACTCAAAAGAGAAAAATAACATTAGATACGATTTATCTACCTGGAAAGAGAACAAGGAGGAGTTCTTATAGAGTTATGGAAACAAGTCACAGTGGCAACTTATGGCTGCTACATCAGCCGCTTGTGAAGAAGCACTGTGGCTAAGAAGTTTACTGAGTGAATTACATTATAGTGTTTATTATAGTGTTTATTCACAAAGTATCACCAACACTTTCCTTAATATATAGCATATTATATTGTATCAGTTTAAAAATATTATTGAAAACTTAAAAGATTACATCAAATTTAAGTTCAAACCTATATCTAACAACACCTATGATAATAAAACTACGACAAACTCAATCGCACACACGGATTCAAATAATAGCTAATTTCATTAACAATACACACAAAATACCCTTATAAACTGCATCATTATCCCATAGTATGCATGCATTCAATTAAACCTTCTATGTTCTAAAAAATCAAACAATTAAGAAATATGAATTACTTACTCTTGTGGGAAATTGGTCCGCTGAATAACCAAGTATCTGCATTCTCATCCGCTTTTTGTTGTTTACACTACATTAAATAACAATTTATTATTTAAAATAAAACTTAAGAAAATCAAATAACTAATTAATAGAAAAAGTAAACATACCCGAACCATTCTATACAGTAATTCTATTCCTATCGCGTGGGGCAATGATGAACAAAGACCACTGGCCACTACAAAATAAAGGGCAATGATGCAACAAATGTTTCAGCAGCTACGGAAGGTGCACCGTGAAATAAGTAATGATATCAAAACTCACAGGAAAAAGAAGACAAATTTCAGTAATAAGAAAAACAAAAAAACAAAACAGAGAGAAGCACAATAGAGAACCTTTTTCTAATACCAAAACCCTAAGTAGTCAAAGGCACCAGGCGCAAAGGACCTCACTTTTTAAGCACCTTGCACCTAAGCCCAAGGCCACCCTTTGTGCTTAAAGTGCACCTTGCGCCTTCAACAAATATGAATACAAGGCCCAGAAAAAGCGCACACTGAGACAAGTATACATATAAACTTTCCTTTAAGAAGGCAAGTCATTTCACACAACGTAAACTCTGTTTTGGCAAAATCAAAGCTATTCATATCCCACAAATTTGCATTCTAATTCGCCTAAATAACAAACTTACATGTATTTTTCAGTACCGGGGCATGTGTGAATATATCTACGCTTATCAAACGGTATAGATACGATCATATTCTAAATTAAAATTTATGGTTAGCTAACCTTGTCATTGACTTGACAAAACTTCAACTTCCCAGTGTAAATACAATCCCCATTACTAACCTTGAACTGATTCTCTCCAATCTAACATCAACATAACCAAATCATTACACCTATATACACAATTTAAAAAAAAAAAAAACATATGCATTCAAGATTCATCAAACATTCAAAACTAATAACCTGAATAACAGCAAAAACAGGTTCATAATCCTTAAAAACCCTATCCGACCGTTGAAGCTGTCCAATAACCTTATAACCAATAGCAGCCGCCTCACTCTCTCTTTCTTCCAACGAATACTCTCTCTCTACACCAGAACTATAATGTAGAAATATAGAACTTAAACAAATAATATTATTATTACACAATAAAAACATTAATATGATTAAATAGGAAAAAGGTTACTAACCTTATGTGAATTGAATGTTGATGAACAGAGGCGAGCGGCTGAAAGGATATAGAGTGAAGTAGGGTTTGTGAAAAAAGAAGAAGAGGGAAAGGAGAGCAGTGAGGAGACGAGGGTTTGTGAAAAAAGAAGAAGAGGGAAAGGAGAGCAGCTGCTGCGAGAGAGAGAGAGAGAGAACAGAGTGAGAGAGAGAACAGAGCGAGAGAGAGAACAGAGCGAGAGAGAGAGAGATTGGCGAGGGTTTGTGAAAAAGAAGAGGGAAAGGAAGAAGAGAGGCGGGTTATTGTGAAATTTTTGAGACTTTTAGTGGCGACGGCGTGGCCGCTAAAGGTGTTAGTAGGATGAAACCGTGGCCGTTGATCAAAGATTGATCAACGGTGGATTGGAGGTCAGGTTAAAATTTACCTTTAGCAGCGACACTTTGGCGGGTCGCCGCTAAAGGTGTGGCCGCTAAAGGTAAAAATTCTTGTAGTGAATTGCTGACCATTCTTTAATAATTAATTGACTAAAAATCGAATGTGAAAGATATAAAATAGTGTGGTCCTCAACATCCATATAATATCTAAACACCATATACATGAGGCTGACAGAGGAACTTAAATTAATTCTGTGATATACAATATTCCAACACATGTAAAAAAAATACATAATCAATACCTTACAAGTTTACATTATTATTCTACTATATGGTATTAACTAAACCTTAGGTTTGTTATCTTCTTCTTTTCTCTTTTTTACTATATTTCTAGATGTGCTATATATAGAGCATTCCTATCACTATAACCCTCTTGTCGTGCTTCTTGCCACATATGCTATGGCATTACATTTGTGGCCGTTGTTGTTGGGTTAATCTTGACCGGTTCTAAACCAGGTCATCGGGTAGAATAAATGGAGCTTCATAATGTGATACATGTCAAACGAATCAGCAGAAATGTTATTTATGTCACATGGTTTTTATTCGGTCAAAAAGTGGGTCTTGAGTCATGGGTCAACTGGTTTGTAGGAGGTATATATGTATTCTTTTCATCAATGAATGAATTGGGGTTATAGATGCAGTAAAACAACTTAATATTAGTGAGTTTATCCTTATGATTATGAGTAATTGTATGGTTTTCTTATACAACATACTCTACAGTTAAGATTTATTGTAATTGTATTATTCAATGATACTTGGTTTTCATTATTCAATGATATTATCCAAGTTAATTTTGGAATACAAACTTTTCACTACTTTTTTTTTTTGGAAGAGACAGATTCAATTAATACCCTGGGACAAAATAAATAGAACATGACCTTTCCTTATATGCTGTTTTGCTTTACATCAATTTATCCTATGTGACCCACACATGCTTAAGTACTAGTACTTACAGCTATACTGATTATACACTTTAGACATGTGTACACTCGTGTGCTAACATACAAGACACACCCTTTACTCATAACTCCACACTCTTGCTCGTGGAACTCAAACTCCAATAACTTCATTCTGCTTTTTTCCTGCCCATAAATATGGCTTCTCATGAGTTTCTTATTTATACATCAAACCAAAACCAAAACCAAAACCATAAATTCATAGCTAAGTCACCAAGACAATGTCACCTGTTACCAAGATAAGCAGAAGGTGGTCATTCAAGAGTAATGCAAATGGATACAATGATGGTCATGACTATGACTATGCTCCAGCGGCATCAGAGAACAATGGGGATGATGACGACGGCGATTATGATTATGCTCCTGCAGCATGAGTTAAAGCTAGTTGAAGTGCTTCCTAGTGAGCAGATATGAGGGAGAAGAAATTCTAATAATAGGGAATTTTTAACTCTGAGAATGTATTTGATATATTAAGTAGTTGCTGAATGCCAACTTTAGTTATAGATATTTAACTTTAGTTATTGCTATCATCTTTGATTGTATGAATTTATAAACTAAATTAGTTACAGACAATATTAATCTATATCTATATCTATCTATATATATATATTGCAAAGGGATTAATCCTACATGTCATACTCTTATGCAATCTCTCCTTTGAGAGATGCCATATAGGATGTGATTGGCAACTCTAGACCAATTAAAAAAAAGGAATAAATATGATAGGATGTGATGTGGCAAATCTAAACCAATTAAAAAAAAAGGAATAAATATGGTTTAAATATGGTTTAACCTAATCTATTAAATACCTAATCTAATAAATGTAAATATTAAAGCTTTATTATTTTCTCTCTCATGTTTCCTCCCATAACTTTTAAACGTTAATATCTTTTATATACGAGATTTTTTAAAGAAAAAAATTACACCAAATTAACGAGTGTTTTATTGTCTTTCCAACGAGTACCATAGTGCTATATAAAAACGAAGAAAAAAAAAAGACTATTTTTGTAACCCAGCTGGTATTGTGTCAGGTTTGGGATTAGTTTAAAAAAAATTGTTGGTTTGGGTCGGGCCTAGGATTAGGTGATACCCGACCCAATTACCCGAAACCACATACCCAAATACCCGAACTATATACCCCATCATACACCCATGAATTTTTTAACGCATCACATAACCCTTAGACTAATGCGTTCGATATTTCAATAAATAACTTTTTTTCCTTATTTCATGTTAGTTCTTTTAAAAATGATCGATTACAAACTTCCGAATTCATTTGACATTATATAATATTTTGTAATGACACTAGATTTATACCCCGGCGCAGAAATTCGTTTTTTTATATTAGAATATGATAACTTATGGCAGAGATTTGTTTAAAATAAATAAATAATAATAATAATAATTAATCATATATTGGCAAGGAATTAATTATGTTGTCATATTAGATATTTTATTATGTCATATTAGATATTTCAACCCGGGACGCTCCCGGGATAAAAACTAGTAATATATAAATTTTAAAATCATAAGTATAAAGATTGTACACATTAAAGAAAAATATCCATTCTTATACTTTTTTTTTTTTGAGTAAATGATTTTTTTATGCTCCCTCCGTCTCTATTTAAATGTCCATCTTTCTATTTTTTGGTTGTCCCAAATTAAATGTCAATTTCCAAAAAGAGAAATGCAATTTCCAGTTTTGCCCATAAAAGACAAAACACAATCACCACTTTTGAGGATATTATTGTCATTTTACCACATACAAACAAAAGATTTCTTAAAATGTGTGTTTTTGGGCCGATGACATTTAAATAGGGACGAAGGGAGTATATATATATTCTTATACTAACCAATATAATTGTGTTTAGAATAATTGGGAAGAGACAAGAAGTAAAGTAGTTGTATTCTTTCTTTCACTTTTACTTTTGACGTTATAAAGTGATTGATTATTGATCAATCCTTAATCTATTATAAACAATAAAAAAAAAAAAAAAAAAAAAAACCCTAATATGGATTGATTGAATTTAACGTAATCCAATTATTAAAGGGTGATGGTACTTACACACCATCTAAATTATTTCGACACCTTACATACCCCTTAAATTATTTCCACACCCGCTATACTCCGGGTACAGTGCTATACAATGGTGTATAGGGGTTGTATAAACTGTCGTCTAAGTCATGTCAAAGAAATATATACTGCGTATAGGTAGGTCTATACATGGCGTATAGGGGGTGGGGAGGTGTGCAATTATACTGCACATCAATCAAAGTCCTCTCAGAGAGCTAAACACCACGTATAGGCCTATATGCGGTGCATAGGGGACATGGGTGTGCAATTATACAAGGGGCGGTGTGCCAATATCCAAAGAATTATTAAAAGCAACAACTTATTGTAAGATTGTCTCCAATGCTCAACTTGAAGTGTCACTCGTTAAAACGTAGCACAGGAGGTGGAGGAGAGAGACAACAACAAGAGGTTGTAGGGCGCACCTGTGGAAGGGTTGTGGCGTTACTGTGAAAGGGAGGGGAGAGAGAAGAAGAGGGTGCCCGTGGAAGAGGAGGGGGTGGATGAGCACGCGGACGTGACAACAGGCAGTGGAGGAAGGGCGAGGAAGGGATGCAACCACCTTGGATTCTAAGTGATCTTACAAAACAAATTATTTTTGTATCAAAATCCCAAATATCCCCCAAACAAGGATATATTATATTAAAATACAATTTATTTTCGGAAAAGAAAAAGCCTAGTTGTAGCAATAAATTTTAAGAAATATGACCTTTATGGCTAAATATGCTTCCTGAGATTGTAAAGTTATCATATATGCTATATCTTACTTTTGCAATGGGCGACAAGGGATCAAGATTATTGTCTTATATAGCCATATAAAAAAAGAAAGAAATACCCCACTAACCTTCTTTTCAACTTTTATCGTCAAACAACATTTGGGATCAATATGTTTTTTTGGCAACAGAGGAATAATGTGCTAGATTATACACACATACCCAGGTATATAGCTACGTATGAATCTTATGCTTATAAGACTTAGCTATATATGGCTGATGAGATATATATGTCAAACAAGGAGTACTTGTGCCAAAATGTGTGCACCATTGACTAACATTTACCAAGAAATAGTCTTGGCGCATTTGAGCCGCCTGCATGTGTTAAGAGAGGGAAGAAGAACCGGTTTAGAAACGATTGCCGGTTGTTCCAAGTCTTATTGTTTGAGTGGGTTTGTGCAGCAAAAGCGGTGGCAGGTTGATGAGCTCGTGATTGATAAGCTTCTCATGTAGTTCATTGAATGAGACCAGTGTCTCACGAGTATAGATGGCATCAAGTACGGGTTTGTAAGTGGTTTGATCAATAACGGTGGCAGGTTGATTTAGAGCTTTGACACATTGTTACAAACGATAATGTAGTCGCTTGATGTGTCCTCTATGTGGTGAAGCATAAGTGGCAGAGAGAATTTTACAAGCCTCACAAGATGATGAGGCATTTGTAATGAGACGGACGATCTGAGGGGAAAGACTGCCAACCAACGCTCCAACCAACGGACGATCGGGATGTAGAGTAGAATATCCGCGATCGATCCACGCTATGTATTTTTGTTGTCTGTTGATAGTGTTCCTAATCAGCTGGTATCAAAACAACTACTTTGTGCTGAACCAATAACAGAAAAACAAAATATTTTGACCATAAAAGGTGAGTTTTTATAATTTACTCCTACTAGATCGTCAAAAGGTTCCAACCATCCATACAACTAATAAAAATATAACATTCTCAGCTGCCTTTAACACAAAACACACTATTGTACCTTTAGTGTTTTAGTAAAACTTCAAATAAGTTATCAGCAAGAAGATTGTAATGCTGTAGCAAGTTCATGAAAATAGAGATTTGAACCTTGGCTGCTTATCACATTGGATCTTCAAATCATCCATCACATTATGCATGATACGGTCAGCCTCTGTATACATATCAGAAAACCGTTCCTGCAACTTATCCCGATGTGATGTAGGCAGCTTTGTGAGTTCTCCTTCAATACTCTCCAACATAGAAACTGTGCGAACAGCCTTTTCCCGTCCTTCCTTCAACTGACGATTCAGGCCATCCCAATAGCTCACGATATGTGCATTCCTTTTGCCATAAGGCCATTTCCTTTCCGAGACTGCTTGTGCCTGATGGTTCTCAACTTCCATTGGTGCCTCCGCCTCGCCTTGCACCACATGAGTTGTGTTTGTTACATTATGTGTTCTCCAATAATCTAGTAGCACCTGCAATTCTCTCATAAGGTTTCTGCTGATGCAACATTCTTCATATCTCTAATCTCCTGCATGGTTTCAAATTTCAATGGACCATATAATATATAAGCATGAAATATATACTAAATGCTCTGCAATTATCATAACCTCCTATATTAAATGCTCTTCTTAGTATAATACTTCATGGTGAACATACCTCATATGAAACCAGTGTCAAGGCGGCACCTGGAGAACCGTCAAGCAAATAGTTTTTAATTTCAGTAGGTATTGTTACTTCTGGTGGTGTTTTCCCTTCCTGAATAACATTATTCGGATAAATCTTTAAACTCTTTAAGTTGGTAAATGGAGAAGGTTGATGTGAAATTAGTTCGACGCGTGAAGCAAGAAGCTGCAAAAAATAATGCAATATCGTAATCATAAGTCAAGAAAGAATTAACCATGTTAGTATGAATCATTTTCTTCGTTTTGGCAGCCACCAATATTAAAGACCAATACCAACATACCTTGACTAGTTCCAAGTTAAGCGTAAGAATCCTGACACTATGGAGCTGTTGAAGCAGGCAAACAATTTTCGGAGCATCTGTCTTATAATTAAAGGGTGGTTTAATACATATATCCAACTTCTCCAAATGAAGAAGTTCAGCAGAAAGCTTCAAAGGATCACCAAAACTTTCATAATGCAAGGAGGCTAGGTTAGGTGCGAAAATCAGATGCACCCCTTGACAATTTCTTATAGTGAGATTCTTGAGTTTAGGTGTAACAACATCACCACGCTCGTCATAATTTTCAAGTGTTAGATTAGATAGTCCAGGATGACATATATTGATATTCTTAAAGCCCTTCATTTCACAATCCTTTATGGTGAGATTCTTCAAGTTTACACAGTTGGAGAAAAGACCAGAAGACGACTTGTCAGCATTGTCACCATACAATGTGACATTATAGAGATTCAATGTTTCTAAAGCTGGCAGCTCCCAAGTACTTGGTGTCGTAGTGGAACATTCGTAAACAAACCCAATCAAGGTGAGATGTTTGAGAGACTTTGAACAAGTTGGAGAAAGAGGGGATTCGATGCGTATTCCAGGTTGGCATGTAATACTCAGTTCTTGGACATTATGGGAAAAGGCATATTTCAAAACTTTGTTCAAAATTCTTTTGGAAAACGCCTCGCTAATTCTTGATCCAACCATGGTGAGCCTGACAGCCGACACTTCTACTTGATTATTCCGGTTAGACAATACATGTGTAACATATTTGGAGAACTTAACCAATGTACGAAACTCCCTATTTGAGAAATTTAGACAGGTCATTGAAGTCCAGAGATACCGCCATCTAGATGACAAAACACTTGTTTTGATCGCGCGTTTAGTTCCAATTAAAGAGAATATTTTAAGAATAAGATCATCGGGCAAGTTGCTTAGCCTATCACCTTCTACTTTCATTTTAGTTTTATCATGCTCATTGTCCATTCTCTCCTAACTCTACTAACGATGGTGTGTTCTCTTGTACATCCAAAACCTATAATTTGCATGCATGCAACAACAGTTAAGGCATACAAAATACTTATGATACAAGTGGTTACATAAATAGACAATACCATACAAACTAAAAAAAAAAAAAAAAAAGCAAACGAAATGAAAATCCCCAAATTAAACATTTTCTGGATCTTTTTTCCCACAAAATAAACTTTGAATTATCTTTTTAATATACTTAACAGTAGTGAAATTAACAGATCAAAATAAAACCTAATTTATAAACCAAATAAAAAGAAACCCTAACTAATCAAGAGGGAGAAGAAGCGTACGTGGTGGTGATGACGGTTTTCGAATGGTCTCTACTTTCAAATTGTTGAATTGTAACTTACAAGTTTATACCCGAGGGTTATACTATTTGAATGTAAAAAAACTAAATTACACTTTTAACTATGGTGTAAATGATACGCATCGATTCGAAAGCTACTTGGGATCGACTCGGTAAAAAGCTTGAATGAGCCCAAGTTCGAGCCTGAAATATGATCGACTCGTTTAGTTATCGTCTTATCGAGCCCGAGCTCGAGCCTTACACAAAAAGATCGTTTACGTTCGCAAGCCTAAACGAGCCCAAACAAATGTTATTTTTTTTATGTATGCGATTTTGTCCTTTAACATGTTCAGTTTTAATTAATAATACTGGTGAGCCGAGAGCTTGAGTCGAGCTGTTGCTTGTTTAAGCTATTGAAGCGAGCTCGAGCCGGGCTTTTAGGTTGTTTAAAATTACCTCGAGCTGAGCCGAGCTCAAGCTCTTAGGTTTTACTTTTGAGTCGAGCTCGAGCTCATAATAGTAGGCTCAAACTGAGCCGAGCTCGAGCTCAAGCCTCAAAAGAGGACTCGGCTTGACTTGTTTACACCAATTCCCATGTCGAATCATCATTATCATCATACTCAGTTAATCCCACCAATAGCAAAAGCTAAGGTAGGGTCTGAGGAGGGTAAGATGTAGACAGCCTTACCTCTACCATGTCGGAATAGAGAGGTTGCTTCCAGTGAGATCCCCGACTCAATAGTGGTTTTGTATCAAGCCTTAGATGATAAGGCACATAACACTTAGCAATCGGGACAAACCCGATTGGTGCATGTACCCCCTTGCCTTTTGGCTATCAACGTCACCACCTGATGCATAATTAACCGTCCGGCTCAATAGTGGTTTTGTATCAATTCCCATGTCGAATGTTTAAATTTATTTGCCTACTTTTAAACCTGACAATGATAGTTTAAGAAGCCCAAAAATTTAAAAAAAAAAATTTATTTTCATAAACAACTCTAAAAAACGAGTAAATGACTCATTCAAACACTTTTACACTTTAGTGCCCCATTTTAGTTACACTTTAATTGTCTTATTTTTAGTTAGTAGATACCCTAAACTTGTAAAAAAAACATTTAAAAATACCGATTTTAGCAACAACAAAAATTGATTCTAGCAAAAGAAAATCATAATTTTAATATTAAAACTATAATTTGCGCCCAACTGATTTGCTGGTCTTTGGTTGGGTTGGGGAAAACACGTTTGTGTTGACCTCACGGGTGTGTTCCCGCTAGTTGGTTTACGAGATTATGGTTTCGTGGCCGGACAGACAATGAGAAGGGTGGAATCAAAGAAAGTGAAAAAACACACCAAAGCTTGCGAATATAACCAACATGTTTTCGTCCCCTTGGCTTTTGATACATTTGTCTCCTTGTCACCGAAAGCTATCCGTTTCCTGACAATGGTCCAATGGGTCATTCATAGCAATGTTTTGACTCAGGGGGCAGGTATTTGTGTTTAGTAGATTGAGATTTGCGATTCAGAAAGGTGTGACGGCACAACTTGTTGCCCGTCTGCCTCTTTTAATGTAATTTATAGTCATGAAATGATGAATTCCCTTTTAACGCTAAAAAAAATTATAACATATAGAAATTTCCTTTTTTTCACGTATAATTAAACAGTTTTGAGTAATGTTACTTATGAAAATATATATAATCATCACATCAGGTCCACAGTACAAAATATAACAATAATAATAAGATACTAGTAGAGTGCTCGTACGATACAGTGGAAAACACAAACGCTTCTAAGGGTGTGTATGGTTCGGTTAAGTTCGATTATTAGCCTCAACCAAAACTAAAATCAAAACTCATCAATTATTCAATCTTATTAAACAATTGGTTCATTGGTTCGGTTAGTATTGTTTTATTATCGGTTTTTAGTCTGGTTTAGTTAATTTTGGTGAATAAAAAAAACAAACTTTGGCTAAATTTTTTACCTACAAATACATGAAATGAAGATATAAATACATGGAATAGAGGTAAAAATAGGTCTGTTAACGAACCGAATGTTCAGGAGTTGTTCGTGAACTTGTTCGGCGTGAAGTTCGTTTATGTCGTTTATTTAATAAACGAAGAAACACGGAATTTTTTTGTTCGTTTAGTGAAATGAACGACCATGAACAAACGTTGAGTTTGTTCATTTATGTTCGTTTATTTATGTCCGTTTAAGTTTATTAATTACATACGTAATTATATTTACATAAATATAAACATACATTGGGTTTTAGCTACTTGTATAAATATATAACCGATTAGTAATTGAGGTTTTTCAGTAATACAAAATCGTTCACATTTATTATGTTCGTGAACGTCCGTTTATGTACGTTCGTGAATTGTTCGTTTAGGTTTTAAATGAACGAACATAAACGAACAAGAACATGACAAAATTCTTAATGAACGAACATGAACACAAAAATATGTTTTATTATGTGTTCGTGTTCGGTTAAAATTAAATGAACAAAAACGAACATAGTGTTCGTTCGGTTCGTTTACAGGCCTAGGTATAAAAGCTAAAAATTTCAAAACTCCCTCTATTTATACTGCCACTGCAATGATCATAAACCTATCTATTCGGTTTCAAAACATATTAGAGTATAATTTGCTATATATTTTTAATTAAAAATTTGATTTTTTACGTGATTAATAATATCTAGGGGTGAACAATAATTGAACCTCAACCGAAATTGAACAAAAACATACAAAACCTAACTGAAAATTAATTAAAACCGAGTTAACCTAATATCGGTTTTTTTGTAACCTAAGTTAACCAAAATTAACAAACCAAAACTAAACCATTCATACATTATATTTTTTATACATCCATTACATGTATTTATACCTTCATTTCATGTGCTTCTAAGCAAAATTTTAACCAAAGTTTGGTTTTGGTTATTAACCAAAATTAACTAAATCAAACTAAAAACGACAATCTAACCAAATAGACTGAACCAATAAACCGGTTGGTTAACATGATTGATAAACCAATAATGTCGATTTTTGTTTCGGTTGAGGCTTATAACCGAACTGAACGTAACCCAACCATGAACCATTAGAATTGTCTGTGTTCCCTACCACATCGTGCAAGCACGTTGTTATGAATATATTAATGGGTTTGTTTTTGTTTAACTAATTTAGGTTAACTAAGGGTACAAAAAGAAAACGATAACCAAGTTTAAGGTAAATCGGTTGTTTTCAGTTTTCAATAGATTTTGGTTCAGTTTTGTCTGTTTTTTTATTTGGCTTCGGTGAACAGTTTAGTTATTGTTCACTCCTAGATATCGTTAATCACGTAGCACATAAAGTTTTTTAAAATAAAAAATTGCAATACTATACTCAAATTAAAGATAATAAAATGCTTATTATTATGATGTATTTTTTTTATAAAAGTATAAATATATGCAAGAAGTATGACTATTTAAAATTCATGGGGATGGTTTGCTTAAAATAAGGAAAAGAAGTTTAACTATAATTTAAATGAGCAAAAGTTAAGTAAAGTTTAAAGATTAAAGTGTAACTAATATAGGGTATTAAAATATAAATAATGTATAAATGACTATTTTACCATCATTTCAGGGTTATTAATGAAAAATAAGTTTCTAACTTTTAGGTATCTTAAATTACCCCTCCTCATGCATTATAATATAGTATAGATAGTTTATTACTAGCTATTTCAAGAGAGAATAACATGAGTATGAGACACTTAAACATCGTGGCATAGTGTTTAAATGGTCAAACGAGTGGTAGAAATAATATGACAAAATACCCTTCTATAACCTATTCCTCACCATATGATATGATGATGATCAATTAACTTTCAAAAACGTGAAAATACATATAATCCACCAAACTTCTCATCCCCACACCAAGTATCAACCGAACTGCAAAAATTATTGAAACAAATAAATCATTACAATGTTGTTCAACCAATTAAGACCCTATGTAGATCTACTAATGGCAAGTATGTAATTTGGCGTTTGAAAGCCGATATCCAAAAACAAACATGGTTAAATCCCAACATCCAAAAATAATAGTTACCCAACACCTACATTAGTTGAAGACGAGATCAATGATGTTAGAGCAACACCTAGACTTCGGCTTGCAGGACCGTAACAATCATGCTGAATCAATAAAAGTACATAAATTTGGTTACTACTTACTAATTAGAAAAAAAATGCCAAACATATGATCAATCCCTAGCCTTCTATCTACAGATCTAGCAGCAGGGTTAAATCAACACATAAATCCCCCATTTATAACCTTAATCGGACGTCATAACATCAAGATGCCCTATAATATTGTTGTGGAATATCGATCCATCTCATGGTTTGTGTAATGGCACTAGATTAATATGTAAAGCCTTTCAGTGCAATGCTATTAATGCGGAGATAGTTGTCGGCAACATACTAGAAAGAGAGTATTCTTGCCGAGAATCCCTCTACGTCTTTCGAAGAATGACATGTTCCCATTCAAGCGGAAAAGAAAACAATTTTCCATTCGACTTAGTTTTTCCATGACAATCAACAAAGCTCAAGGTCAAACAATTCCACATGTTGGTGTTTATCTTCCAGAAACTGTATTTTCGCATTGACAACTTTATGTCGCTCCATCAAGAGAGATATCACACGCTAATACAAAGGTATTCATACATCTTACCAAAGACTTCAAACGAGACGGGGTTACACTTCAAATGTTGTCTATCAGGAGGTGTTACGTGATTTGTAAAATGCTTGTAAGTGAGAACGTAATGATTTTTTATACATTCAGTGGTTTACGCAAATAGATTTTAAATATAGTTACATGATGTTATTAGTTTATATACTTTGGTCACTTTTACAATTATTCATTTTTCTATTAAAGGAATATTAGGAATCTGTAATGGATGAGACAAAGAGCAAATGGAAGACATATGTTTGGTATGTATACTACATATATAACAAAAACATGATAACACATGTCACTAATATACTTAACAATGTTTTTTTAGTTCCCAAACATGCTTCGGCTACTGACGGGTTATCAAAACAGGAGAAGATGGATGAAACTCATCCTTCAAAAGATGTAATAAACAAACATGAAGATATACAAGAAATTCCAATGATCGCTCTTGATGACGAATGGTGGGCTGACAATATAGATGAGATCATGCAGATGTAGAAGGCGTATGACTAAATTAATCTCATGATTCAAGTAGTTCACACTTGAGCTTTTAGTTTTTAACTTTTATGTTTATTAAGCCTTAATGTTCCTAATTTGTATGTTCCTTTTTTTCATCTAATGTTTCTTGAATTACTTTATAATTTAAATGTTTAAATCTTCTTAGTTACTAGACATGTGCAACGCTTATGACGCATATTCACCATAATGATGCTACAACAAATATTATACAAATATGAAATATTAATCGTAATGCAAAGTATCGCTCCCGCTGCATCACGCGGGTTTTCTACTAGTATATGTTAATTTATAAGTGGTTTATGCTTTATAGTGTTGTACATCATCCTTAACAAGTGTTTTGTATCTGAAAGGGTTATACATCATGCTATTTAGATTGTACCATACTTTGTTTTTTCTGTATTTTTTAATTTTAACCCTTATAGTTTTCATCTTTTACATTTAACCCCTACACTTTTTTTTACTTTAAACTTTATCCCATTTTTTTTCTTTTCTTTTCTTTTTTACTTTTAAGGGGTATTGGATTTAAATAATCCAAAGTTTGAGCCATTGGCCAATAATAATCTGAACTTTAACGTTGGACAAGGATAATCCCAAGTGAACATGTGGGTGTCAAAAATGAACCTCCGTTAACTCTGAACTAACTGAGATTTGAATCAATTTATAATCAAATGGTATAATTACATGTACTCCATATAAATTTAGTTACATATCTATAAGGAAGACTAAACGTTTATAAGGAAGTGAAATTCAATGCAGATATTGATTTTGCTTATGCAAGTGGTGAAACATAAATATGGATACCATTTGATTTTTGACATTCAACTCGTAGTCAATTACTTTGAATTGTTTTATAAAGTTAGAAATTCAATTCGTAGTATAAACATAAGTATGGATGATTATTGTTTTTGACATGACATTCAACTCGTATTCAATTACTTTGACTTGACATTCAACTCGTATTCAATTACTTTGACTTGTAACATTACGCAAGAAATTAAAATTTAATGTACATTAATATCCAAAATCGAAATTTATAACCAATTCAAAGTCAAACCTGAAATTAATAAGGCAGTAAACTAATTTAATTCGTAGTCAAATCGTATTCAATTACTTTGACTTGGATATCTTTTCTATTGCCACGTTCCATTGATGTTCATCATCTACATACATAGTCATTGGCACATTAGGGATTCCATCGGGATAATGCTTATTAATAAAGGAATATGGTATAACCTGAAAGCAAAATTAGCGATAAAAAATATGGACAATTAAGATATAAAAACATGTAATATAAATTATTGAAGTTAATCATGTTTACCATAGGTGTCGTCAATTCATGTTCAATCATTTTGCAGAATGACAAATCCAATTGCATGGATGGAGAATGATTGTAATGCTTCATCATGAAAGTATTTGGAGCAATAAAGTCAAAAATGACGTAAAACATCGAGAAGCATAAATCATGTACAACTTTTGACCATCCATTTGTTAAACAGAAATCATCATCTATAAATTCTAACAGAACAAACCAAGATTGACCATGGTATGCGGAAACTTTAATGTTGTTGTTGTGTATGTGTTTAGATAACAAAAACCTGTTCATGGTAATCCCAACCCCATACCCGATTAGGTATGCTTGTCCCAAACCCGTCCCAAAACCCATCGGGTTTGTATCGTGTAATTACCCATCGGGTATCGTGTATACCCGCGGGTTTCGGGTAAACCCGTTAATTTTAAAAACTTATCCAATGGGTGTATCTGACTAAAATCATGTCGGGTATCTATTGCGTGACTACTAACCAATACATTTAGCATTATCAAATATGTATGTAAATGATTACAATGTATAGATATAAAATAGTTAAATCATATATAAACACTAAAAGAGATAGATAACAGATATTATACACAAATAATTGGTGTTTTTTTTGAAGAAAATGACAATCTAGATGGACAATTAGATATATTATAAATACATATTTTAAAAGATATATAGGAAATTACATTAGGTATTTAATCGGGTAAACGGGTATACTTTATCGGGTAATCGGGTCGGGTAAATGGGTATATCATCAAATCCCAAACCCGTCCCAAACCCGCGAAAAAAATTAAAAACAAATCCCATACCCGGACCCATACCCGATTACCCGACCCAAACCTGTCCCAAATGTGTCGGGTTTCGGGTTTACCCATCGGGTTCGGGTATGATTGCCATCCCTATCGGCAATGTCTGGATGAACACGTAAAAAACAACATTAAAAAAAGAAAAAAATATTTTTATTTAAAAAAAATAGAAATATTCATACCAAAACTCGTGCGGAAGGGTCATGAATCACCTTGAAAAATTTGTCACCCTTGTGATAATATATAGTCGGATTTTTTTCTTCTAATGGAATCCTGTCTTTCAAATGAAAAACGAATATATGTTAAATTAACCCATAAACTCAACACAAAAATTTTACATTTTTCCCGAAAACCAATTGTCCATTTCAATAATTTCATATCTAAAAACCATTTGTCTATACAACTTGTCCAAATCAGAAAGTTGGTACGTTTTCAACATATTGGGCGAATACAATGTAAAAATTTTGTGCAAATACAATGATTACAATTGATCGTAATCATTTATTCATCAAATAATTATTAAAAACCTTTACACTTTGATTGACAAATACAAAAAACGTTTGTTAAATCAAAAAACGTTTTTAACAGTACATATCCGAATGTATTATGTAGATGAATTGATGTAATATGATAAATCAAAGGTGAGATGGAGAAGATACCTTGGAAAAATTATGGAAAAGAACAATGAGGAAGGTAGGAGAAAGAATGGTGAAGGTATTTTGAAGTGGATGGTAAATGAAGAAAACAAAAAGAAAAAGAGGTTTTTATACTAAAACTAATGGCGCCCCATTTCTAACTTGGATCCACTTAGACCCTCTCTAAGGCTAGGATTCAACCCTAGTGTATTGATTTATTATATAGATAGATATATACATATGATTCCATAATAATTAACAAAATGGCTTGGTGGGGGAGTGGTTTGTGGTGCATTTGTGTGCTTTGAGGTCTCAGGTTCGAAACATGAGATTTTTTTTCTAACACTTATTTATTTATAAATACATATGATTCCATAATAATTAACAAAATGACTTGGTGGTGGAGTGGTTTGTGGTGCATTTGTGTGCTTTGAGGTCTCAGGTTAGAAACCGGTTTGAAACATGAGACTTTTTTTCCAACACTTATTTATTTATAAATACACATGATTCCATAATAATTAACAAAATGGCTTGGTGGTGGAGTGGTTTGTGGGTGCATTTGTGTGCTTTGAGGTCTCAGGTTTGAAACATGGGAATATTTTTTACCAACACTTATTTATTAATAAATATATATGATTTCATAATGAGTCACAACATGGCTTGGTGGTGGAGTGGTTTGTGGTGCATTTGTTTTGTTTGAGGTCTCAGGTTCAAAACAAGGAAATGACAAGTTTTTTTAAAGGTCCAAACATTTTTTAGTAATAATTATATATGATTTATAATAAATAACAACATGGCTTATACGGGAAGGGCAAGAGGCGACTCCTTTTTTTTTCCATTCACAACATCATGTTATTAAGTAATAAGTACAAATATACCCATGTTTGTGTGATATGTCATTTTTAAATTATGGTATGAAAATTGGTAGTTACTTTGTTGATAATAGCTTCTTAGTGTTTTGGATACGACAACATCGTAAGGCGCGCAACGTGCGCCTTTAGACACACTAGTAATTTATTAAATTAGAAATCCAAAATTAGTAGATAAAAAAGAACACCAGATGTACCAATGAATCCCATGGAAGAAGACGTTCATTTACTGACATGTGCGGATATACACATAATTTTACCATGAATAAACACACGTTTCTGCTTTAATATTTATAAAAATGGTTTAGACCTTAATATTAAAACACACACAATAGGGCAAGTGTACCCTGTCATATATGTAGTAATGTACAGATAAGAACCAGATATCGATCCATGGACGCGCGCGGAGCAATTGTACTAAAACTCTGTCCCCAATTTACCAGTAGGAAAATATAGTTGAAGTTTGTTTAAACTAAATTAATTCTAAAATATCTAACTAACATATGTAAGACTCCAAATACAAAATATAACTATATAAACTATAATATATCAATCCTAGCATGTCATCTACATATCATATGAAATAAATGCGTGTGATCAACATTCCCATTTTCCAACAGTTAGTGTCCCTTTCGGGCATCCTAACATGACAACTATACGGAAAGCTAACACGAATTACACACGTTAACCACCTCAAGTCGTTTATTAGCGAGCAGCTGATATGATCTCATGTGAATCTTCTAAAGATAAGTTAGTCATCCGTTAAGAGTTTTCTAACCTCACTAATCAAGGAAAGCAATACCGAATACACAATACAACCACCGAGACTAGCATAAAGTAGAGCATTTCACAACCTATTCCATTTTACCAACTTTGAACACAGATCTACTAAGATCGCTATTTTTACCAAAATAACTACCAAAGATCATTAACCGTGTCAAAGATCAGTAACAGCACCATTAAGCTTTTAAAACCCTTTTACGTGCCGGTAAGCATTTTTAACCGTTATTCGACTGACTTTAACCAAACCAATACCAGGTTGCAGTTTCATGGTGTAAACTTATTAACAAGTTAACTAGTCTACTACCGGACGATTAAACGGACGGTTTTTTCAACATTTATCCGCCTAACACATTCGACAATCATCAAAGTCATTCAAACACAATCACAAATCCAATAACAATGAAACAAGGTTGCATTATGACCATCAAGATTAAGTCATAAAAAAAGCCAAATTTATACAAGCATGATTAACTATACAAATGATTGTTTAACATACTACATACTAGTGTTCTTGCCCGTAGGCGTACGATTAACTAAATAAACATCAAAATAAGCCTTCAAAATCAGATTTGATACATAAGTTGTTTAAAGGATCAAACCATAGAAATGCGAATGTGATAGATTGGATGATGATGGATGAATCGGATGGCTTCTCCAGCTTGTTCCACGCCTATGCGGCACTTCAAAAGCCCAGAAAATCGCCAGAAATCGCTCCCCAAAGACCCAATACTCGATCAGTGGCTGAAATGGGAGTTTTATAGATGTACAGGGCCTGTGAGCGGCCGCTCACTTTTCAAAAAGGTGGCCAACTTGCTCGTGCATGACGTAGACCTTCCAGAAGGTTGCCAATAATATCTGGGGGAGCGCGCGGCCGCTCACAGGGCCTGAGGTCCTGTTTGCGCGCCGAAAACTCCGTTTTTCCTTCTGTTATGCTTCCGGGACCTCGTTTAAGACCTGAAATCGTAAAGATACCCAAATAAGTACCAATTCCTGTGTATAAGGTCAAAAACGTATTAAAATGGGAGTTAAACGGGGACTTTTATATGTGTAATTTAACGTATATCATTTACTGCCATAAGTCCTCACACCAAACATATGCTTTTTCCATTAAAGCTTATAGGTGTGGGGATGCCCCGGCCCGTTCTGGGTTAGGGTTAGAACATTTTTTTCTAAGTACTTATATTTGTACCTAATTGGTACCCGTACTAATTTTGGGTACTTGGTATAGGTAACGGTACCCATTTTTATTGATTTCGGTATTCGGTACTTTCGGTATTTGTACGGCTACGAGTATGGGTAAAAATGATACGGGTACCGAATTCTATACACTAATGAATTTGATAATAGGTTTTACTTCGTATTATGGTATTTATGGTATTCGAATCAATTTTACCTATTTGGTACATGTACCATATTGGTACTCGTACCAATTTTATTAACTTGATACATGCGTAGTACTGATACTTGTAATGGTTTATGTACTTGATATCCGTACTCAAAAATGAAAAATAACAAAGTGGTACCAAAACGGCTACCGTACAGAAATAACGGTACCGATACTCGTACTTGTATCTATATATTCGGTACCAGTATTTCGGTACGGATACAGAGACGGATACGATACCGATCTCTTCCTTATCCCGGGTAGCCCAGATAGTCTTACATGGTCGCTGCCTCCCTTGGATCGTCCAAATCGTTCCACACTCGACATTTAGGACAACTCAATTTTTTTTTTATTAATATTAGAGTTTGTACATAAAGCTTTGTGGGTTGTACAAGTTTGAAAAGTAAAGACTATTCTCTTGAACACTTTCTTGAGCAACGTGACATCTGAGATGGTGGATGGCTCTTAAAGGCCCATACCTACACCCACCTACCTAATTAAAAGCTACATCACAGTGAATTTCACATCTCAGACCTGCAATCTCTCCAAATCTCATCCTTATTTCCTTCCAAAACCCTATTTTTATCACATCTAACCAACTACATTCATTTTCAACTAAATCGTTCAATTCACAATCAATTAGTCAACTATTATAAGCACTCAAGGTGAGTTTTCTGCTTCACATCGTATTATTATTTCAATTTTGTTCTAATGGAGGCTAATGTTTTGTTAGTCTTCTGTAGTAATAAAATGTTTGTTGGTCTTTCAATAAAAAATTATTATTTCAATTTTAAATAATTTATTACTCATTTTTTCAGTGATTTTTATTTCAAACTGTTTATAATATTCGTGATTTTCAGGAACTAGTCGACATTTGGTGATTTTCTAATCGTTGTTAAGGAACTATTCGAGACCATCAAGGTGATATTTCTATTTCAAACTATTTCCGATTTCAAATATTTATCACTCATTTTTAGTGATTTTTATAAAAAAAAAAAAATCACCTAAAGAAACTCATTCTCAAAGTAGAACATGCTTTGCATAAATAAGGTTATGTGTTCTTCTTTTTACTTATTTCTACTCCAAGCATAAGGTTAGTGTCACCTCACTAACATATCACCACATCACATCCACTCAATTTTTTCACTATCTATATTAGGTTATGAGTTATCTTCTTCTTCTTCCTCTTCTTCTTCTTCTTCCTCTTCTTCCTTCTTCTTCTTCTTCTTCTTCCTCTTCTTCTTCTTCTTATTCTTCTTCTTCTTCTTCCTCTTCTTCTTCTTCTTCCTCTTCTTCTTCCTGCTTCTTCTTCTTCCTCTTCATCTTCCTCTTCCTCTTCCTCGTCCTCCTTCTTCGTCCTTCCTCTTCTTCTTCGTCCTCCTTCTTCGTCCTTCTTCTTCTTCTTCGTCCTCCTTCTTCTTCTTCTTCTTCTTCCTTCTTCTTCTTCCTTCTTCTTCCTTCTTCTTCCTCTTCTTCCTCTTCCTGCTTCTTCTTCTTCCTCTTCTTCTTCCTGCTTCTTCTTCTTCCTCTTCTTCTTCCTCTTCTTCCTCCTCTTCCTCCTCTTCCTCCTCTTCCTCTTCCTCTTCTTCCTCTTCCTCTTCTTCTTCTTCCTCCTCTTCTTCGTCTTCTTCTTCCTCTTCTTCTTCCTCTTCTTCTTCTTCTTCTTCCTCTTCTTCTTCCTCTTCTTCCTCCTCTTCCTCTTCTTCCTCCTCTTCCTCTTCCTCTTCCTCTTCCTCTTCCTCTTCCTCTTCTTCTTCTTCTTCTTCTTCTCCTCCTCCTTCTTCTCCTCCTACTCCTTCTTCTCCTCCTTCTTCTCCTTCTTCTTCTTCCTGCTTCTTCTTCTTCCTCTTCTTCTTCTTCTTCTTCTTCTTCTTCCTCGTCGTCTTCTTCTTCTTCTTCTTTCTCTTCTTCTTCCTGCTTCTTCTTCTTCGAACACTTTATATGAGTAAAACGATCGCTTTACAATGCCAAAAACGACTATCATCACTCTGTATGGATTGCTTGTTAGCGCTGATCCTACTGTCGATTTCTTTCCACAACCATTGCTCCAACATAACTTGCACCGGCTTGAGATATGAGTTTGATTAGCTTGAATAACATTAAAGAAGGACTTGTGCTATTTCTTTTCAAAACCTTCCATCTTATGGAAGTTGCTAAAATAGTTAAACAAATGTATTTGTGAATAATACATTCATCAAAAAGACCATCTCTTTGTCAGTCACCCTCATAGGAAAATCGACTCTCACACTTATGCGTAGATCAAGGAGATTGATGAAGATATTCATCAAGACCCTTACAAAGGGTCACTATTCATATACCATTGTTGTTGGATGTTCATGTGAGAATGCATAGTACAACATTAAAGAAGGACTTGTGCTATTTCTTTTCAAACCCTTCCATCGTATACCTAACACACTACAATAATTCACTATTTTATACATACAACACACCTTCATCATTGACCGTGTTGGAGCACTGTTCTTCTTGATCTTGATCTTCACACTTGCTTTTGACAAACGGCTGGCTGACCTGAAGTTCCTTTGCAACCAGGTAGAAAGGAACTAGGTTGCAAATATAAAAATCCATCACATCACAATTTGCATCCCGGCAATAATGAGTAACCTACTAACTAACCCTTCATCTTCTATGTTTAAAGTCAGCTGTACTGGTTTTCGAAAGAAATCGACAGTAGGATCGACGCTAACAAGCAACCCATACAGGGTTCGTTGTACTGGCTATCAAAAGAAATCGCGTGATGATAGTCGTTTTCGGCGTTGTAAAGCGATCGTTACTGTAATGATCAGAAACATTCCAAATAACTGTAATGATCGCTACGGTTAGTGGATACCATGGATCAGAGAGATTCAAGCTAATCAAGCTCAGGGCAACCCTTGTTTGATTATACTCGTGTACAGCCTTTATCAGGTTACCTTCATTGTTGACCGATATCTCTCCGATAACAACCCTTGTTTGATTATACTCGTGTTCAGCCTTTATCAGGTTGCCTTCATCGTTGACCGATATCATATGCAATGAGATGATTTTGTACAAGATTCCAATGCAAGCAAGTCAAATTCAGTAGCGATTATCGCGTGTCATGATCCTTTGAAAGTGGATACCATGGATCATTGCTACCTAGTTCTTTTGGCCACAGGTACAGAAAGGTTATAAATGTTCATGTCGTTTCAGGTTACCTTCATCGTTGACAGATATCTCTCCAATAACGGAAGATGAAGGGTTACTACTCTGCACTTCAAGTAGAAGAAGATGAAGAAGAATAAATTAAGTCTATTAATAGAGGTTAGTAGGTTACTCATTACTGGTGGAAATGGGAGCTGGCCATGCCCGTAGTGGATCTGCCATGAGTGCGTGTGTGTATGCACAATGTGGTATGCTCAAACATTTAAGTCAAAAGTGGTCCAAAGAACATACTTGAAATCGATGGGAAGGTAAACAAAATCGTCCAACTTATTGTCTTCATCGTTAAGTCAAAAGCGGTCAAAATTCCATGGTTTGTTCTTCCTATGTATCATCATTTCTACAAAAAAAAAGGGGGGGGGGGGGCTTTGATGGTTTGGATGTTGATCCATGTTTGAGGGAAAAAACGAAGAGTGGGCTGTTAGTGGATACCATGGATCAGAGAGATTCAAGCTAATCAAACTCAGGGCAACCCTTGTTTGATTATACTCGTGTTCAGTCTTTATCAGGTTGCCTTCATCGTTGACCGATATCTCTCCGATAACAACCCTTGTTTGATTATACTCTTTATATATGAATAGTGACCCCCTGGCAAACCTACCTCTGTTTTGAATTTGTTGCTTCATAGAGAAGTTATCAATCTCACTATAATGATCAGGAACATTCCAAATAACTGTATAATTTCAGCTTTTGTTTAACTATTTTAGCAACTTCCATAGAGAAGTTATCAATCTCATTGTCCAACAATTCATCTTCCTTGTCTTAAAACCCTTGACTTCGCTGTTTGATTATACTCGTGTTCAGCCTTTATCAGCTTGCCATCATCGTTGATAGATATCTCTCCGATAACAGCTGAATTTTACTTGCTTGCCTGAAAAGTTGTACCGGTTGTAGAAAGAAATCAACAGTCAGATCGACTGTTGATTGGTATATAGAGAGCAAACCGACGATCATTCAAAAATTTAAAGTTACCGCTAACCTCTGCGCCATCATCGACTACAGCAAACCGACGATCTTCCTCCACAGCACTCCTAATGGGCCTCTCTTTATTTCACCGTACGATTTGTGTTTTTGTTGCTTTTTAATAATAAGTTTTGTGTTTATCAATCCCTAACGTCTGAGCAATGATTTATTATTATTATTTTATTTATTTTTATTTTATTTCTGTTTTGAGGGTGTAATGATGATGATGGTTATGATTTGACAAACGATTTTTGAAAAGTATCAACATTCGGAAATTAGTAAACATTACGAAACGCGTCGAACAGAGACCGAAAGTCCAGCATGTCGATTAGACATGCGAAAATCGTGTTTTGAAAAAATATGGGTATCGACTGTATAGTCGGAGCACCAAGTAGAATGATTCATGAAAGTTGAACAAACTTGGATGTTTCAACCAAAACACACAAACGAGCAATAAACGACCCATAACGCCTCAAACGAATTTTGTTGTATTGGGAACAACTAAAAACATTTTAAAATGAATTAAAATTATTTTTTAATCAATAACAAGTATTTAAAATGAATTAAAACAAGTTAAATTTTTTTTTTTAAAAAAAAGGCCAAAGCGTCTCGCTTTGGCCAAAGCTAGGCGCTTTGGCCTTTTTTTAAAAAAAAATTAACTTGTTTTAATTCATTTTAAATAGCTGTTATTGATTAAAAATTAATTTTAATTCATTTTAAAATGTTTTTAGTTGTTCCCAATACAACAAAATTCGTTTGAGGCGTTACGGGTCGTTTATTGCTCGTTTGTGTGTTTTGGTTGAAACATCCAAGTTTGTTCAACTTTCATGAATCATTTTACTTGGTGCTCCGACTATACAGTCGATACCCATATTTTTCAAAACATGATTTTTGCATGTCTAATCGACATGCTGGACTTCCGGTCTCTGTTTGACGCGTTTCATAATGTTTAATTGATCGTTTGTGGTTTTCAGAAGTCATATTCGATCATTTTACTAATTCCCGATTCTTGATACTTTCATAAATCGTTTTACTAATTTTCGATTTTTGATAATAATAAATTATTATAATAATAAAACAAAGGAACTAAGTTACAAATATAATAATAAATTATTATAATAATAATAATGTAATATAGTCATGGTTAATGCTCAAAGAAGTCAACCTTTGTTGACTCCTAGATGTCTTGAAGACGAAATGAATTTTACAAGATACTTGAAACAAAATATGGATATGGAGAATATGCAATGAGATGATTTCGTACAAGATTCCAATGCAAGCAAGTTAAATTCAGTTGTTGGACCAACTTGAGATATGAGTTTGATTAGCTTGAATCTCTCTGATCCATGGTATCCACTAACCGTAGCGATTATCGCGTGTCATGGATCCTTTGAAAGTGGATACCATGGATCAGAGAGATTTAAGCTAATCAAACTCATATCTCAAGCCGGTGCAAGTTATGTTAGTGATATCTGTCATCTTCTTCTTCTTCAACCGGATGGTTGGTAGCTCTAGGTAAGAACATTGTGGATGATGATGATAATAACTTCTCTTCAGATTCTAATTGCACCGGTGGAATTAGAATTGGAATTGGAATTAATTTTAGGAATTGGAGTGGACAAACCGAGGCCTAAGGTGAATCTATTTGGTGATGGTAAACCTAGAGAGGTTTTGCTTCAGGAGAAAGGTGTGGATTATCGGAATTGAATACTTTGAGATGACACGTGAAGCTTTAGACTCCAAGCGGATCCCTTGATCATTCACTTATTTAATGAAATTTAAAGCGCATACCGCATTCGACTATACGTGGTTTTTTTATTTTTTCTAAAAGTAGGAAAAACTATAAAAACATTAACAACTAACAAAAATATTGTAGAACAAAAGAAGAAAGTGTTTCTCTCTTGTACCAAGCATGTCAAGAAATGACAATTTTCAAATATTGCAGATCAAGGTCTGGGTTAGTTGCAGATCATCTGACAAGAATTAACGGAGTTTTGGAGTGGAGTTTACATTGGTGCTCGGATTCTCAACTTTCGTTTCCGCATAATCTGTTAGATCAGTTGTTGCTGATACTTAATGGGTTCAGCAGGAATGGTGGGGCTGATCAGTGGGTTTGGGACGGTAATCCAGACAATGGTTTTCTATCAAATGGGTTCGTTTGATGTGGCAGCAGCAGGGCGTTCAAGGTCAGGCTTCTTTCATTTACAAATGGAATTCATGGGCGCCTAGCAAGAGTAATTTTCTGATGTGGAGGGTCCTTATCGGAATAGAGTGGCGTCGAAGACAGAGCTTGTACACAGGGGGTGGGGCTGCAGAGCAGCTACTGCGACAGATGTGGCTGCTTGGACGAAGATATCGATCATCTTTTCCTCAAGTGTCTTTGGGCTAGGAGCATCTAGTGGCAAATTCTGGTTTGGGTCCATATCTCTTTTCCTATGGCAGCTACAACTATTCAGGACCTGATTTCGAGTATTAAAGAATCCCCGGGGTCTAAGCGATGGAAGAAAACTGTTGGTGTGGTGGTGTTAGCAACCGTGTCGCGGATTTGGCAAGCGCGAAATATGAAAGTGTTTGAGAATACGTTCATTCCCACTACCAAATCCGTTGACCTCATCAAAGAAGACGCGTACACATGGATTGTTAATCGATCCAATCTTGATGTTCCGAGTTGGGAGAAGTGGGTTGATTTTGATATTCTAGATATGTTATAGCCCGTTTTTGTTTTGTTTTTGCGGTTTTGCGGTTGTATGTTTGCCGTCACTATCTTGGTGGGCCTTTATATATATTTATAAAGTCGTTGGTTGTTCAAAAAAAAAAAGGTTTACGTTACTACTTAACTGAATCTATTGTTAAAATCTTTGACTATACGTGGTTGATGATGTCAAGTTTAACTCGTTGATTCATTTGGAAATCGAAAACACCTATATAGACGTTTGATTAGAGTTAAGACCTTTGTTTGTGGTTCATGATGTCAGGTTTAACTCGTTGATTAATTTGGAAATCGAAAACGCCTATATAGACGTTTGATTAGAGTTAAGACCTTTGTTTTTAATTTTTTTTAACTTTTTAAAATAATTATATTAAAAAAATTAAAAAAAAATAATAAACCAATTCAAAACACCAAAAAATACCCAAAATTGAAACTTTAATCCAAAGCGACTCGCTTTGGCCTAAGTTAGGCGCTTTAGATCAGCTTTTTCTGCCCCCTCTGCCACCTCGTACGATTTAACCCAAAGCGTATCGCTTTGGCCTAAGAGATGCGCTTGGGGGGAGGGGGTGTGAATAGCCGGGGCCTATTTTTATTATGTTGCATTGGCGGATCTTTCTATCGGTCAGATGAGGCCTCGACGCCTAGCTTTTTCACTTTTTAGTGTAAATTTTACCAAAATTTTTTGTTGGTATGTAAATCATCACAATTTACTCCTTTATCCCGGAACAAAGCGCATTCCATAAAGCCTCGTAACTCATAATAACGCCAAGGATCAAGGTTTTCAGAACCGGACCGGACGTCGAACCGGACCCCCGGCCGGTTCACTGGTTCGACCGGTTCGACGAACCGGCCCAAAAAAACAAAAAAAATAAAAAAAAGAGAGAATTACACAGATTGTCCTTTAGTTATTACTGAAATTGCACTCTCTGTCCTTTATGAAAATTTTTCACTCCTTATGTCCTTGGTTTTATACATTTGTTACACCCTCTGTCCTTTATACCAAACCCAGTTAAAAATCTTGGTTAAGTTGGTCATGTGCCCCTCACTTGAGGGGCAAACCTGTCAATTCACCCTCATTAAAGGACAATTTGTGTAATAATAATAATAATAATAATAATACCAAATCATCATCATCATCTACTCTCCCTATCCATCTGCACCGCCACCACCACCAAATCCAACCTCCTCTCCCACCTCCTATCCTTCTAATCATCCCGACCAACTCTCCACTGTCTATCCCTTACCCACTCCCCTTCCTTCGATGTCTCTCTCTCCTCATCCTCTCTCTCCTCGTCCCTCTCTAACAAACTCAAATCAAAATTTTCCACAACCCCTTTCCCCATCAGAAATTAAATCAGCGTTTCATAGGGTTAATGTCTGGTAGTCGGAGTTAATCAGAGATGAGTGACTGGAAGGGAAGAGGGTCGCCGGTGGTTGGAGGTGTGATCAGAGGGTTATGAGTTGTCGGAGCTAAGGAATGGACGACCAGAGGTAGGGGAGTTGAGGGTCGTGATTGTTATTGAAGGTGGAGAGTTGGTTTTAAGTTGCCGGAGAAGACGATGGGTGTTGGATTGTTGTTGCTGGAGACATGACCAGCCGGAGACGATGACCGGCCCGATCACTCTTCATCTTTCTTAACTCTTTCTCTCTCTCTCTCTACGTTCTCTCCCTCTTGCCACTCTCTTTCTTACCCTCACCACTTTCTCACTCTCTTTGTTGCCGGAGACATGACCAGCCGGAGACGATGACCGGCCCTTCTGTGTCTTTATTGTGTTTGTGAGAAGAAAAACAGAGTGAATGAATGTTATAAAACCACCAGGTGAGAAGATAAGGCTAAAAAGACAAATTTGCCCCTCATGTGAGGGGCACATGGGTAAGTTAACTGACTTTTTTAACGGGAGTTGGTCTAAAGGACAGAGGGTGTAACGAATGTATAAAACCAAGGACATAAGGAGTGAAAAATTTTCATAAAGGACAGAGAGTGCAATTTCAGTAATAACTAAAGGACAATCTGTGTAATTCTCTCTAAAAAAAAATTAAAAAATCCGGTCCGACCGGTCTGGTTTCCGGTCCGACCGGCCGGTTTTCCGGTCCGACCGGCCGGTTCACCGGTTCAACCCCCGGTTCGCTGCAAAAACGGTCCGACTACCTAAACCGGACCGGTCCAGGCCCCGGAGCCCGGTCCGACCGGTCCGACCGGCCGGTCCGGTCCGGTTTTCAAAACAATGCCAAGGATAAGCTGGTAATCCGTATTAGCTTTCTTTATCCGATGATCCAATATATGATATTAATTCATTTGCACGTGCTCAAAGGTTGAAAAATATAGAATCGTTGTACTTCATTCCCCTAGAAGTTGTAAGTGGACTCTGTTTTCGGGAAGGGGGGCTTGTCATCTATATCTATATCTATATGAGATTATAAAGTAATTCTTCCACCAAACGTATGCAAAGCTCAAGTTGTTTAGTTTATGTATTGTTTTTAGAGTGATCAGACTTCAGAGCTATTATCTGTTGAATGTGATGGAAAACTTGTTTCTAGTGTGAATTACTGGTTATTAACTTATTTTATCATCATGGGAATGATTATCTATAATACATTATAAAGGAGGAGTGATGTACCATATTGGAATTTTGACATGGGTACAATTTTTAAAGCAACAAGTATAAGAGAATAAAGCTTATTTCATAAGGGTATTATAGGGATATTGGGGACAATTAAGACACTTATAGGGTTAGTAGAGTAATTTTATCTTTTGTTTTTAGTTAAAAGCTAAAATATCATTCCTATAGTACCCCTAACTCCCTTCACCTTCCCTCTTAGACCATATGAAGAGCTCTCCTAATCAATTATTCTCTTATACTTGTTGCTTTAAAAATTGTACCCATGTCAAAATTCCAATATGTAGTTAACTTAGTTTGGACCATTGCTGATCAATATGTAAAAATTGAGATTATTAAAATTCAATTTTCATTTACAAAGTTATGATTGTACGTTAACTTTGTTGAGCATGGTTCAATTAGTTTAAGATAGTTCTTCTATTATTAATATGTTAAATTTTCATGCTTGAGCTTAGCTCTTTTTATTATTATTATTATTATTATTATTATTATTATTATTATTATTATTATTATTATTATCTCTTTTTATTTTTATTATTATTATTATTATTATTAATTATTTAGCAATTTTTATATATTTATAGTTAGAGTATTATGTAGGAGTGAACATATACTCTTTAGTTATCTATCTATAATCTATAATCTATATCTATAATACATTATAAAGGAGGAGTGATGTACCATATTGGAATTTTGACATGGGTACAATTTTTAAAGCAACAAGTATAAGAGAATAAAGCTTATTTCATAAGGGTATTATAGGGATATTGGGGACAATTAAGACACTTATAGGGTTAGTAGAGTAATTTTATCTTTTGTTTTTAGTTAAAAGCTAAAATATCATTCCTATAGTACCCCTAACTCCCTTCACCTTCCCTCTTAGACCATATGAAGAGCTCTCCTAATCAATTATTCATTTATTGTGTTTTATTTATATTAATCATTCATAACAAATTCTACTTCATTCCAAGAAGAAACTTCCATTGATAGTATGGAGAGTTTTATCTTCATACACATGTAAATTCCTTTCATATGCAATTTCATTGTTAATGGTGACTAAAGAGCCGATTAGAACAAGATCCTTGCGCACAAGAAGATTTTGTTAGTAAACATAGTGGTTATAAATCAGAGTTAACCTTTTCTTAAACTCAATTCTACTCATATCTTTATAGTTTATATAAATCAATTTTATACACTATATGTGGTTTATTTCTTATTTTGACTTGTGAATTGTAGGTCTGTGGACTCAAATGGTCTTAAGTCTTATTTCTTATTTTTATATTATTTTTTTCAAGAACACAAATTTGGTTTCTTTCTTTAAGAAAACACATGTGGATAATAGATCCTTTACGGTTCGTTCTAACAAAAAAGTTTGGCTGATAACTATGGTTTTGAATAACGGCAGCGTCAGATTACCGAGTCAAGATACTTCGGTTTGAAACAATTTTATGTTTGGAAAGGTTTTTTCAAGATCTTTAGCTTCAAATAATATGGATGACACTAGGGGTGAGCAAAGTAACCGCCATAACCGATAATATAACCATAACCGAAATAATCAAACCGATTTTAACCGATAACCAACATAACCAATGGTTATCGTTATTAAATTTCTTTAACCGGCCGATCACTTATGGTTATGGTTATCAAGCTTTGGTTAACAGATATAACCGAACCGAATTTGTAATGTTAACTTTATGTGATAGATTTATATTTTACATTAACTATGTAGAGGTTTTTACTATAATAAAAGTATGTTATTAACAAAATGATCTTGATGAAATGCTCTTTTTTGTGACGAATTAAAATTATAATCAAAGGCTAATGTTTTTTTTGTTAATATCTTATGAAAAGGGATGACACATTGGAAGTATAACTAGAAAATGTAGTCTTTTCCTTGTACAAAATAGCACAAACTAAGTCCAACATTGTAGGTTTCGGTTTTTTAGACCCCTTGACTTTAATTTTATACTTTACCCTAAAGTTAGTATTAGTTTATTTTTTTTGGTTAATAACCGAAATAACTATAACCGAATTCATAACCAAGTAACCATAACTGAAGTTTGGTTATGGATATGGTTAGGATTTTTTTTGTAAAAACCGAACCAAACCAAACCAAACCGACCCATGCACACTCCTAGATGACACAAGACAAAAATACCCGCAGCAACGTGCGGGCAATCCTACTAGTTAACAAAAGTGATTATCCGATTGGAGTTTGTATAAAAATTATGACAAATAGATACGTAACGCAACTTCAAAGTGCCAAAAGACTGTTTACACTTGAGACAAAACAAAATGCAAATCTCATAGTACTAGCTTTTATCCCAGGAGCGTCCCAGGGTTAAAAAATATAACAATTCTAATAACACTAATACTAATAGTAATAATTATTATTCTTGTAATTAAATAAATAAAAAAAAATAACTTTGCTATAAGGTGACACCATGTGTTGCAGTGTTGCGCGATTCTTTCTCCTAGCTTCTCTTGATGAAGTATACCTATGCATCTTTAAAAGAGTAAAATTCCAATGAAAGCATGGCGATTGGGCTGAATTTCAACATCGTAGATAAGAATCTGGTTTAAAAGAAAAAACATTAATGAATAACTTGAACACTTTGTGTTTTTTTTCCTGTATGAACGAAACCCCACAAAAAAATAGTCGTTTTTTTCTCTATTTTTTATATAGCACTATGGTACTCGTTGGAAAGATAATAAAACGGCCGTTAATTTGGTGTAATTTTTTTCTTTAAAAAATCTCGTATATAAAAGATATTAACGTTTAAAAATTATGGGATGAAACTTAAGAGAGAAAAATTTTAATTTGTTTTTAAATTATTTTTTTCTAAAATAACTCAATTTAAATTTAGTAGATTAGGTTTTATATTATTATTTTTTTTATTTGCCACATGGCATGACACATGGCATACTCAAGGAGGAGAATGCCTCATTGAATGTCGTGTCATTAAAATTTTAATTTGTTTTTAAATTATTTTTTCCTAAAATAACTCAATTTAAATTTAGTAGATTAGGTTTTATATTATTATTTTTTTTATTTGCCACATGGCATGACACATGGCATACTCAAGGAGGAGAATGCCTCATTAAATGTCGTGTCATTAAAATGGCTTTCTTAAACCTTCATTGAATGACAACTCATCAATCTTTAATTCTTTTATTATAAGTTATAGATGACATATGACATATATTGCTAGTGCCATCACAGTCTTTGGCTCACCATTGTAGCTATTTTGAATGAATGAATTATACATTTGGTACCTTGTAAACTTTAGTCCGAAAATTCAACTTTAGATTCTACTACTGTAACATGGTCCATGAGCCAAACGCATTATAGCCCAACGGCATCTTGGTGATGAGATAAGACTTAGGGACTATAAGGTCCTGGGTTCGAATCTCACAAGGGGGTTTTCTCATAATTATGAGTTTCCTTCTGAATTGGTGACTTGGTGGTGGAATATGATCGTGTGGTAACACTGGTGGCTTGATGATACTTCAGTGGTCCGTGAGTGATTCCAATTGGCCGTTCAAAAAAAAAAACATGGTCCACGAGATTACGCTTATAAAAAATTTTCTGCTTAATAAATTTTACATGCAGCGCGATGAGGAAGACATGGTTGGATTTGTTAGAAATAGCCCTAATGGGTTCAGGAGTACTAAATTTAGATGCAAGTAGCAAAAAGAAGCCAAGCAGCCATGGGCGCCCCAAATTTTCGCTCAGAAGATCCGATTATATAGTATTCGTATAGAATTTTTTTGGTATATACGGTTTCGACCCCCCAAAACTGGTTTTCGACCCCCCGAAACTAGTGATTTCCGACCCCCCGAAGTCTCGGGTCAAGCTTCGCCACTGCAAGCAGCTCTTCCCTCGCATGTGAATAGAGTTCCTTGCTATATCAGAAGTAAAAATTGGGTTGGGTTGACGTGGATGACTTTTTCTCCTGTAATTTATATTCACTCTATATCTCACTTGGTTAATCATGCATCTGGTGATGACGTTGACACATGCACCAATCGGGGTTGTCCCGGTTGCTAAGTGTTATGTGCCTTATGTCCAAGGCTTGATACAAAACCACTATCGAGCCGGGGTCGCATTGGAAGCAGCCTCTCTATTCCCACGGGGTAGAGGTAAGGCTGTCTACATCTTACCCTCCTCAGACCCTACCTTAACTTTTGCTATAGGTGGGATTAATTGAGTATGATGATGATGATCTCACTTGGCATCTGTAGTTGAAAAATGACTGTATGATCCTGGACAAATCTGTTGCTGATCAAGTCCCTATATAAAATAATAGCAAAGGACTAACTTATAAGTTGTTTTCTGATCAATGATGGTTTTGTCTTTGAAAAAACTGGATATGCTCATGGTATGCTTCAGTACTTTTCACATTCCTACCTTCATTTGTTGTTCTATGTAGATGTGGAAAAATGGTTGTGTTGGGTGTGAAAACGGGTTTGGGTAAGAACATGCAAAATTTTAAAGTACAGGTAGAAACGAGCTGGGCCGGGCCATGTAGGACCGACCCAAACACATTTTTGTTTTCGTTTAGTAACTTTCAAAATAACATAGTTTTGTGAGATTTTATACTATTTGTACACACTTTATGACAACTATAAACCCATTCATTGTAGCTGATTTTTCCGAGTGTTTACCCATTTGACATGTTAGAGAAAAATTGTATCCTAAACGGACAGACGGATTTATTCATAAATGGGTCTAAAATGACACCTCTAAATCACTAGATGGAATCTTTTAAATGCATGGATGTTTGGACACTTGATTTCAGTAGCATTGTTATTACTTTGCTTGTTTAGTGTGTGATGATACTTGCTAGGAGGTTGTTCTTGATCCGGAGAATGAGCTCTTGGTGTATACAATTTTTGGGCATTGTTTCGGTCGATTGCTTTCCCCATCTGAAATTTGAGGAGGCATGGTAATTGGTAAGTCGCGTCTCTAGTGTAACGATGCGTAGAAGATGTTTGAAATGTTTTTCTTGTTTGGAAATATAATTGGACTGCTAAACATGTTTCACCACTTGATTTATCTTGTCACCTCCCTTTTAACCATTTGACTGCTCTTTCAAGATGTACCTTTGAATTTATATGAAGGCTGCAGTGTAAAACCATGTTAGTGTTGCAAGAGCCTAACTCGTGGTTGGCTCAAGGACATTTAGCAAAGCTCGATCAATAGCTCGTTAGCTTTCATGGTGTAAGCTTGAGTGCAGCTTGAGCCAGGCTAAAATAGCAAGCGAGGGTCAGGGATGAAGCAGAGCCATTCATGTATCTGGCCGTTTTAATATGAATGACTAATATAATGAAACTTCACTTGTAGATGGATGCCGTACATTTTTATATTTTGTAGCACTTACCTACTGTTTCATAGGATTATCTGCGATAACCGCAAGGTTTTTTCGGTCGCTGGAGCACGTTGTGCAGCATACTAGGACTGTGACGGTTGTGGGTCCTGTTAGTAATATGAAAAGTGTGAAACATGAGATCAAAATCACCATTTGGATAGCACCATACCTGTCACATGTCAATAACCTTAGCCATTCAAGATTTACGGATATCTGTTAATAAACAAAGTGAAATCAAAATCACCTTTTGGAAATTGGGAATATGAGCCTGTTGCGCAAAATCTTGATTGGGCTAGATAAGATCATCATCATCATCAGAAGCAACAGCCTCGCCGAGGACTACTTCTTTGCGCTTCGATAGACGACTGGTTAGGTTACATAGTGAAGAACCTAAACCTCCAAAAAACCACAAACGGATCGCTTTTATGAATCCGCTCGTAACCTTTTCAACTGTCAACAAGATTGCAATAACTATAATCATAACTTTAATATTACCACAAACATTAAACAAAGAATCTTGCGCCTTTCTTGTCGTTTAAGGTGATCATGGATTCATTGCTTTATTATAATTTTTGTAAGGATTTCACATTTTTTTAGTCTAACATGAGATCAAAATCAGCCTCGACTCTTGAATGGGTAAGGCTATTGGCATCCATGTTGGTTGATTTGCGGTTTCGTATTAATATAATACAAATTATAATTATTTTTATATGTGACGTTAAATCCAATTCTAATATTCTTTATATAGTCTTCCCATACTACTGGAATTTGACATTTGAGTTTTATTAAATAATAAATTCCAAGATTTAAAGAGGTTGTAGATTATGTAACTCTAGTTTGTTCAACCTCGAAAATCATACAGTCTTTATTCACCCGCCTCATCATGTGTTCGCTTGTATTTTATGGGCTCGTGCTAGGTGCTTGAAGACAATAAAGGTCAGTGCAAGGCTCCGGTTTCATGTATTTGGCTGAACTAGGCGTGTGTGAATTCGGTCAAGTTTTTGTTTTAATTTGGTTCAGGATACAATCTGTTTTCAAAAGCAAGCTTTTGTATTGGTCACTCGGTTGAACAAGAGGTGTCGTCTTGATTGACAAAGCAAAGAACTGAAACGCGAATGTCATGTTTCGTTTGCATTTTAATCCGGTTGGATGGGTAATCGTTAGATGAGTTGGTGATGAGGATGGTAAAGCTTGATTTAACTGGTGCTAGTTTTCTAACCCATGATGAGGTGATGTACAAGAACTCGGAAGAACTCTTTCTTGCCTTGAAAACTTCTATAGATGCAAGTATATTCACTTTAGAATGATCCAACAACTTTCTAACATTCAAAAAAAAGAGGGCTTTATGTCTTTTCTATGTTTTATATTAAGTCAAACAAAGCCTAAGAGAGAACTAGTAAGAACTTCAGTGGGCTTAGGAGGTAAAGACAAGACAGTACACAAACACAATAATTATTATTCAAGTTCATGTCATGTCTTCATATATTGCATGTTGCCATAATTGTTCTTAAAGATGTCAAAACTTTTTAATAAAAGATAACAGGAACTTCTCATTTGTTTAATCATTAATGCTTGTTTAATACAACATACCATTTCCATTTCCATATCCAATGGCAAACAAACATACATAGACTTTAACAACAACGATCCAACATAACTCAACTCTAGAAGTCCACATGCAAAAGTAAAATAAAGAGACACCAACAAAAATCATCTAGATACTTATTCTTACCAAAACTCGTGGCCCATCGCGGCAGATAGAACCACAGTGACGCAAACAAGCGCAGAAATTCCGGCAACAACATGCACAACAATAGGGCTCGTGAAGGTAGCTGCACCTACCACCACAGGGGCTGCTGTTGCTGCTGTGAATAACCCATTTATCAAGCATTTAACGTAACGCTTATCTGATATGTCACGGGCGGATCTGTGGAATACCGCGAGCAGTCGGGCAAAAGCAAGATAAACAAATAGCATAACCAAACCCGCGATCCAAACATAGTTATCTTGCGGCCCTTTCATGCTGCGGATATAGCGGGTCGCCACCCAATGACTCATGAGGCCTAAAAGGCCTGCAGATAAACCTCCAAGGTTCGTTGTTACCTTCTGAGCCAGAATTCGAGTATGCATTTTCTCACCGGAATTTAAAGCCGCTAGTATACCATCCAATGTTTCTTGCGACCTTTTTAGAGATTTGTCCAAGACATGCATATTTTTCTCCAACGCCACCTCCTGGGCCTTCAAATGAGTATTCAGCGCCACCTGCTGAGCCTTCAAGTGTTTCTCCAATGTCTCCTCCCGTATTTTCATATGAGCCTCCTGGACCTTCAAATGCTTCTCAAAAGCTTCCTCCTGTTTGTTCAGCGCCGCCTGCTGAGCCTTCAAGTTTTTCTCCAATGTCTCCTCCCGTATTTTCATATGAGCCTCCTGGACCTTCAAATGTTTCTCAAAAGCTTCCTCCTGTTTGTTCAACACTGCCTGCTGAGCCTTCAAGTTTTTCTCCAATGTCTCCTCCCGTATTTTCATATGAGCCTCCTGGACCTTCAAATGCTTCTCAAAAGCTTCCTCCTGTTTGTTCAGCGCCGCCTGCTGAGCCTTCAAGTTTTTCTCCAATGTCTCCTCCCGTATTTTCATATGAGCCTCCTGGACCTTCAAATGTTTCTCAAAAGCTTCCTCCTGTTTGTTCAACACTGCCTGCTGAGCCTTCAAGTTTTTCTCCAATGTCTCCTCCCGTATTTTCATATGAGCCTCCTGGGCCTTCAAATGTTTCTCAATAGCTTCCGCCTGTTTGTTCAGCGCCGCATGCTGAGCCTTCAAGTGTTTCTCCAATGTCTCCTCCCGTATTTTCATATGAGCCTCCTGGACCTTCAAATGCTTCTCAAAACCCTCCTCCTGTTTGTTCATATGTGCCGCTTGGACGTTCCAATGTTTCTCAAACGCCACCTCCCGTGCCTTCAAATGTGTTTCCAGCGCCACCTGCTTAGCCTTGAAGTGTTTCTCCATAGTCTCCTCGCGGTTTTTCATATATGCCTCTTGGATGTTCCAGTGTTTCTCAAACGCATTTGCCAAAGGTTGTATCTGAGCCTCATTATTATCATTCCAGTCTTCGACATTAGCCACTATTAGCTCGAGACTTGTTTCTATCCGTGTAGTCGACTCCAACAAGCCACTGTGGTGTTTGAGAAACGATTGCCTCTGTTCTTCGAGTTTATCAACGACTTCATTCTGAAGTTGGCGCAAACCTCTGGGAGGACGCATACCTGAAAAAAGAATTAGTTTAGTTTTTGAATCATGTGTTTGGTGGAAATAAAAAAATAATAAAAGACAGAAAAGAATAAAGTTTCGAACTTTTTGACACATTATAACCAAAAACAAAAATTAAAGCTTCTTATTTCTTGAACAACGCAAAGCTACTAAATAGCTAAAGAATGACTGTTACCTCTTGGATGATGCTAAGGATTAGGAAAATAACAAAGAAAAAAGAGAGTAATAAATGATGACTAGGGTTTAGCCTTTACTGGGATGATGCGAAATAGGATGGCCGAGTTATGCGCCGTCGTTTTATATATGGTTTTGTGGGTAATTTTCCTTTTTATTTTATTTATTTTTGGAAGGCTCAAACGAGATTTAATTTAGGTTTTGAAATATTAGATTGATGAGTAATTAGCAATATAAAATCATAAGTGTCCCCACCCTTGTAATGGAGTGGCATTAGAAATTATTGTTAGAGCTTAGCGTTCTTGAAGTACCAGGTTCAATTTTTGATCTCATCGGGTTTTACTGATTTCTGATTGTCGTGCTTTCAAACAGGTAGGGGTCGGTTTTCTCTAGAACTGGTGGCTTTGTGGGTTCTGACTACCCAGCGCTACCTGTGGGTAGGCACCTAAGACGTGTCTTCACCTAGGGGCGTATAAAGTGCTTTTGTAACCAGTTTGTGGGTACCCCGGGTAGTTAGGACATTGTTTGTTGCTCGTTCAAAAAATAAATCAACATTTAAGGTGGGACTGGACACAACCAGGCAAAGGCCTTGTGGTTTGATTGCCACTAGCCAACACTACCGCCAGCCATCTAGGTTAGCTCTAGACTTCATTTCCACGTTTACACGTTGTCAAGTGAAATTGCTCGCCCCAAGGTGTTGACTTGTGTTTGTGTTAGGGGTGTTTATCGAATCGAATAACGAATTTTCGAATTATTTGAATCGAATTTTTTGAATAATTTATTTTTTTACTGAATTCGTATTCGATTAAAAGCTAACCAATTCGATTCGAATTCGTATTCGAATAAAAAACTCAATTCAAATTCGATTCTAATTCGTATTAGAAACTCGAATTCGAAGCAAATTTGAATAAATTCTTTTAAGGTTATGACTTAAGTTATGGACTTTAGTTATGTTTGGGCTTGGTAATGGGCTAATTTATAACTTAGGACAAATTAATAGATTAGCCCATATTCTAAAGTTATAGGTGTGTATATAATTATATATATACTATATATGTATTACTTTTATTCGAATTTCGAATCAAATCGAATTTAAAATCATAAATTCGTATTCGATTCGTATTCGATTTACTGAACTCGAATTGAATCGAATTCGAATTTGAATCCCTGATCATTGAATCGAATTCTTGATAATCGAATCGAATTAAGTCGAATTTCGAATTTTTTGAATTCGAATCGAATTCTGAAACACCTCTAGTTTGTGTGAGAGAAGAAAAGTATGTTACATTCTTTAATTTATATCTAATTGAAAATGAAAAGGTTATACGGTAAATAAGAGTATTTATTGTCATTGTTTTGGTGGTTTTAGACCGTTTGGTGTTGTTAAAAATAATGCCTTGTTACTAATTCATATGTTAAACTATTGTGGGCTTATTGAACTAATCATTGTGGGCTTATAATTTCTGATCATATGTTATAACTTATTGGGCTTAATATTCTTTCTAGTTTGTGACTCATTCTCAGGCCCATGTGTGATGATGTGTACGTGTGGAATTCTGATCGTTGGATTGCTGTGGAGATTATTAATCCTGATCGTTGGTTGAGCATCTCTGATGGATGGTTCTAGACTGAGCTATAAAAGCTCATTATTCGTGATATTTTTATTCATTCAGTATTTTTTCTTTGTTGTCTTCTAGGGTTTCTCTCTATATTTCTCTTCGTTCATCTGCTTACATTTGTAAGTGTTTGTATCTTGTTTTGATCATCTGCTGATCTGAGTGATCAGCAGAAGACTCTGTATCATCTGGTTCATACAGTCTCAGAGATTTACTAAGACTGTTGGGTATCTTGGGGGCACTATTTTTGGGTTGGTTAATATAGATTTTGGTCACCGTCTTTTGTCGCTATATCTTGTGTCTCTGTGTTTGATTCTTTTGTTGTTTGGTTTGTTATTGGTTGATTATTTTGAGAAACCCTAAATTTCTACATGGTATCAGAGCCTTAAGGCTCTTGATCTTGATTCTGGTTGTCGTCTTCCGCTGTTATATGTGTCTTGTATACAGGAATCTGATCCTTATAGATCTGGTTCTTGAGTGTCTGATCTTGAAGATCTGAGATCTGATCTCTGTAGATCTGGTCTATTATTACTCTCTTGTTGTTATTATCTTATTAGCACAGGTTGCTCTGGAGTCAACCATTGTTGGCTAAGGACTGTTCTTGGATTTTGGGGATATTATTTTAGCTTCAATTGCTCCTACAACTCAGCACCCTAAGTGAAGGTGTTGGTTGTAGGTTTGGCGAAACCCTAACTTGGGTTCCCCTCTCTGTGAGATCTTCCCTTTTATCCTTTTTTATTTTTTGCTGTGTCTAGTGGCACTGACCGGGTTAGGTGGACCGGTATTGGCCAAACAATTTGGTATTGTGTCTGCTTGTTTCTTGATTATTTGGATTATCTGATTATATTCTTGATCTTACTTTCATAGTCTTATTAGTAAAAAGGGCTCCTGAGTTAAGAACTGGGTGGACACCATTGAGTGACGAATCCACTATCTGTATCACTGACTCAGCTTCGTCCTTCTAGGATTTCTGATTATTGTGTTTACATTTGATTGATTTGTCTGTTCTTGTTCTCTTATCATGGATGGTGATAATGTTGCTGGTGGGGGAGCACTACCTGGTCCTCCTGGTACCCTCATTAGCAAGTTAGATATAGGTGATCCTCTGTACATTCACCCCAGTGATACTAGTTCATTGTCTATTATCACTGTGAAGTTGAAGGGTACAGAGAACTATTCTGTGTGGGCAAGCTCTATGAGACTTGCACTTGAAGCCAAAAATAAATTTGGCTTCATTGATGGTTCCACTGTTAAGTCTGTTGAAGATGAAGTATTAGGAAAACAGTGGGACAGATGTAATTCTGTGGTACTGTCTTGGTTGCTTAATTCTGTTAGTGAGGAACTGTTTCTTGGACAAGTGTTTTCTAAACTTGCTAGGGATGTTTGGTTAGATTTAAAAGAGACATATGATAAGGTAGATGGGTCTGTTGTGTTTAACTTGCATCAAAAGATTAACTCCTTAACTCAAAGTGGTAACTCAGTTTCAGAATACTATCATAAACTTAATACAATGTGGAAGCAGTTGGACTCAATGGTTCAACTGCCTACATGTTCATGTGCTGCTTCAAACAAATTTAATGATTTTAATAGTTTGATAAAATTGATGCAGTTTCTAATGGGTTTGGATGAGGTATATCAACCTGTTAGAACTAATCTTCTGATGCAAGATCCTTTACCCTCTGTTAAGACTGCTTTCTCTGTTGTATCAAGAGAGGAGTCTCATAGGGGATCTAGTTCTGGTACAAGGGGAACAAATGTTTCCTTTGTTGCCAAAACTTCTCAGTCTTCTGACCCTAGGAAAAGGACTAATAGGGGTCCTAATCCTAATCTGAAGTGTAACCATTGTAATAAACTTGGTCACACTATTGATAGGTGTTATGAATTGGTTGGATATCCATCTAGTTTCAGAAGAGGTGTTGGTAGTCAACCAACAAGACCAAACACCTCTGGTGTTACTGGAGGGAGATCTAATCAATCTAATAATGTGTCTACTAATAATGCTTCTTCTAGTGCTACTGTTCCATTTACTTCTGAACAGATAAGCAAATTGATGAGCCTTATTGGTGATAAAGTTGGAACTGAAAATGCACAATCTAGTAATGTAGGAGGTAATACTGTTCATGGTTTCTCTAGTGCTTCTGTCTTAAATAAACTAAGTAATATGTTTGAAAATTTGTCTAATTGTTCCAACTTTCTTAAAACTGCACTACTTCTAAAGTGGATCATGGATTCAGGTGCTAATCAGCATATGGTTGGCACTGATGAATACATGATCAATTGGGTAGATGTTTCACAGTATGATGTTACTGTAAAACATCCCAATGGATCTAGTGCAAAGGTCATGAAGATAGGAGACATTAAGTTAGGGAATAATATCACTCTAACTGATGTATTCTATATTCCTGACTATTGTGTAAATCTTGTTTCTGTTAACAAGCTTGCTAAGGATAGCAAGTTAAGTGTTTTATTTGATGACCATGCCTGTTATGTCCAGGATTCCAAGTCCAAGAGAATCCTGGAGACTGGTAAAGAGCATGATGGTCTGTATTTCATAGGTTCAAACGTGAGTAATAGTTCTGTTTGCTTTAATAGTTCTAGTGGTGTAAATCTGTGGCATAGTAGGTTAGGCCACCCATCTGATAATGTTCTAGCTGTGTTAAAAGAAAGTCTAGATGTTGATACAACTCATTCTAGTCCTTGTGAAGTATGTCATAGGGCTAAACAAGTAAGGGTTCCTTTTCCTTTAAGTGAACATAAAACAAGAGAAGTAGGAGAGTTAATACACCTTGATGTATGGGGTCCTTACAGGGTAACCAGTAAGGAAGGTTTTAAATACTTTTTAACCATTGTGGATGATTTTTCAAGGTCAGTCTGGGTCTATTTACTTAAAGGAAAAAATGAAGTTTTTGAAAATGTTGTTATTTTTTATGAACTTGTTAAAACACAGTTTAAAAAATGTATTAAAACATTTAGGAGTGATAATGGTACAGAATTTGTTAATAAGCAAATGTCTAACTTCTGTAATTCTAAGGGAATTATGCATCAAACTTCCTGTGTGCATACTCCCCAACAGAATGGAGTTGTTGAAAGAAAACACAGACATCTTTTAAACATAGCTAGGGCTTTGTTGTTTCAAAGTAATATTCCTTTAAATTTTTGGTCTGAATGTGTATTGACTGCTGCATATTTGATTAACAGGCTTCCCTCCTCTGTTCTTAATGGTCTGAGTCCCTATCAGAAAATATATGGGTTCCCCCCAACTATTAGTCATCTTAGGAATTTTGGGTGCTTGTGTTTTAAAACCATTTTAGATGAAACTGATAAATTTTTAAGTAGAGCTGATAAGTGTATCCTGGTAGGATACTCTGTTTTCAAAAAAGGTTATAAACTTTGGAATTTAGATTTAAAACAGTTTGAGTTTTCCAGAGATGTCAAGTTTTATGAAAATATTTTTCCTTATAAGACTGATTCTGGGAAAATTGATTACAAAAGTTTAAACCATATAAATTTCTTTGATCTTTATGATGACACAAGCATTGAGAATTCTAATATTAATAATAATAATAATAATAATAATAATAATAATAATAATAATAATAATGGAGTAGATCCCGATGATGAAGGGGGAACCACAACTACTCATGAACACTCCCCTGAGAAGGGATTAGATGACTCTTCTAGGATAGCTAGTGAGGTAGATCAATTTGATCAGCCACCTAGCGGTTCTGATCTAAGAGGGAATGATCCCTCTCTTAGGGTTGAGGGTTCAAATGATGAGTATCATACCCCTGAGGGACATAGGTTTCAACCTAGAAGGTCTGATAGGAATTCTGTGTTACCTAGGAGGTTTGATGAATATGTTATTGAAGGGAAGGTGAAATATGGTGTTGAAAAAGTTGTTAACTATTCTGTGTTATCTTCTGAAAATTATTCTTTTGTGTCTAGTCTTAATAAAACTTTTGAACCTAGTAGTTATTCAGAAGCCTCTAAAGATCCTAGATGGATAGAGGCTATGAATGATGAAATGGAAGCCCTCCATAGCAACCAAACTTGGGTTTTAACTGACCTTCCCAAAGGCAGAAAACCAATTGGTTGTAAATGGGTTTATAAAGTTAAATATAAAGCCAATGGAGAGGTTGAAAGGTTTAAAGCTAGGTTAGTAGCCAAGGGCTATAACCAGAGAGAAGGTCTAGATTTTGGGGAAACTTTCTCTCCTGTGGTTAAGATGGTTACAGTTAGGTGTTTGATTAGCTTAGCAGTCCAGAATTCTTGGCCTTTATATCAATTAGATATAAACAATGCTTTTCTATATGGGTCAATAGATGAGGATGTTTACATGTCATTGCCTGAGGGTTATTACTCAGACAATGAAACTAAGGTGTGTAAACTTGTAAAGTCCTTATATGGCCTTAAGCAGGCTCCAAGAAAATGGAATGAAAAGTTAACAAAAGTGTTGACTGATATGGGTTTCAAACAAAGTGTTTGTGACTACTCTCTATTTGTTAAGTCTGTTGGTAGTGTTTTTGTTGCATTACTTGTCTATGTTGATGATATTGTAATTACTGGAAATAATGACAATGAAATTCTTAAATGTAAAACACTACTTAAGACTCATTTTAAGATTAAAGATTTAGGAAAGCTTAAATACTTCCTTGGTATTGAGGTATTGTATGATAAAGGTGATGTTTGTTTGACCCAAAGGAAGTATTGCCTGGAGTTACTTAATGGGTTTGGCTATTTAGGCTGCAAACCCATTAACACTCCTATTGAACAAAGTTACATAGTTTCAGCAAAGGACTCTAAGCAGAGTACCTTGCTTGAAAATGTAACAGGCTATCAAAAATTGATAGGTAAATTGATCTATCTATCTTTGACTAGGCCTGATATTAGTTACAGTGTTCAGTTTTTGAGTCAATTCATGCACAAGCCAACAAAGTGTCACCAGCAGATAGCTTTAAGGTTGTTAAGATACCTGAAGCTATCTCCTGGAAAAGGCATTGTGTTTAAAAGATCTCAAAACTTTAACTTAAAGGGTTTTGTTGATGCTGACTGGGCTAAATGCTTAGTCACCAGAAAATCTGTTACTGGCTTTGGTATATTTCTGGGAGACTGTTTGGTTTCCTGGAAAAGTAAAAAACAAAATACCATAGCTAGATCTTCTGCAGAGGCTGAGTATAGAGCCATGTGCTCAGCCACTTGTGAGCTAATCTGGCTTAAGAATCTGCTTGGTGAGTTACAGGTCAACTGTAACATGCCAGTAGATCTTTATAGTGATAGTAAAGCTGCTATATCAATTGCAGCAAATCCTGTCTTTCATGACAGAACCAAACATTTTGAGATTGATCTTCATTTTATGAGAGAAAAAATCTCAGATGGTATTATAAAGACCATCAAAGTTTCTTCTGATCAGCAGCTAGCTGATATATTTACTAAAGGGTTGAGTGTTGCTCAACATAATTTTCTATGTTCAAAATTAGGCATGAAAGATATGTTTAACATTTGAATTATGGGAGGGTGTTAAAAATAATGCCTTGTTACTAATTCATATGTTAAACTATTGTGGGCTTATTGAACTAATCATTGTGGGCTTATAATTTCTGATCATATGTTATAACTTATTGGGCTTAATATTCTTTCTAGTTTGTGACTCATTCTCAGGCCCATGTGTGATGATGTGTACGTGTGGAATTCTGATCGTTGGATTGCTGTGGAGATTATTAATCCTGATCGTTGGTTGAGCATCTCTGATGGATGGTTCTAGACTGAGCTATAAAAGCTCATTATTCGTGATATTTTTATTCATTCAGTATTTTTTCTTTGTTGTCTTCTAGGGTTTCTCTCTGTATTTCTCTTCGTTCATCTGCTTACATTTGTAAGTGTTTGTATCTTGTTTTGATCATCTGCTGATCTGAGTGATCAGCAGAAGACTCTGTATCATCTGGTTCATACAGTCTCAGAGATTTACTGAGACTGTTGGGTATCTTGGGGGGCACTATTTTTGGGTTGGTTAATATAGATTTTGGTCACCGTCTTTTGTCGCTATATCTTGTGTCTCTGTGTTTGATTCTTTTGTTGTTTGGTTTGTTATTGGTTGATTATTTTGAGAAACCCTAAATTTCTACAGGTGTGGTGTTGGTGAAATAACTCGAGGAGCTGATTTGGCGGTCGGGGGATAGAGGAACACTGCCTCTCTCGAAAATTTTTGGTGAAATCAGTGAAAATCAACTGATTGTACCAAGTGATATTATTGGTTGAGGGAAGTGAGGGCAGAGAGAGATAGGAGAAGGGGGATTTGGGGGAAACTATTTCCTTGATTTGAAAAAGGGAAAGGTGAAAATAAAATAGTGCTAACGTAACATTTGAAAGAGTTAGAGAAGATGCATACCACACCATATAGCCTTTGGCTATTGACTGTGAATTTCTCATGAAATTACAAAATTCTATAAGCTTAGGATACTACTCTAGATTGTCCCTTACCCTTAATAATTATAATAATAATAAGTTATTTGTGTACGTGGAAATTGGAAATTGAAATGTGAATGTTAGGTATCTTCATTTCAAATGAAGAATTCTTTAGTTTTAATTTAAAAAAAAAAAAAAGGCCATTACTAAATACTAGTAGGGTGCGCGATGCAGCGAGGAATACAGACATTTTTAATGGTGTGTATGGTTTGGTTAAGCTCGCTTATTAGCATCAACCGAAACTAAAACCAAAGTCAACAGTTAATTGATCTTATTAAATAATTGGTTGCTTGGTTCAGTTTATATGGTTAGATTATCGGTTTTTAGTCTGGTTTAGTTAATTTTGATTAATAACAAAAACCAAACTTTTTTTTGTCTAGAAGTACATGAAATTGAGGTATAAATACATGAAATAGACGTATAAAAGCTAAAAAAATATATGAATATATGAATGGTTCTGTTTGGTTTGGTTGCTTTTGGTGAACTAAGTGTACAAAAAGCAATAACTGTATTAAGTTAATTCGGTTTTTGGTTAATTCAGTTTTCCGATTGCTTTCGGTCCAGTTATTCACAATAACTGTATTAAGTTAATTGTTCTCTGTAGTATGCTCATCGTCTCACTGGCCTCAACCTGAGCCTCATTCACAGACAACCGGACCTCAGATTTAGTTTCATCCTCGGACGTCGAATATCAGTCATCACTAGGCAGCGAGAACATTAAAGGAAACATCCTAAATTTGTGGTTGTCCAAAAAACTCGCCGCCCGTCGCTCGCTCGAAAAAATGTGCGCTCAAAAAATGATCACTCGGTTTCCGGCTCGATTGTAAACAAGTCGATCGGCTCGCTTCAATAACAACCCAACCCTAGTTTTGTAGTGCCTTTGTCTTCTAGTGTCTGCTAGCCCTAACAGGTTGGTTGGCCTCTTTTGGGTTAATAAAATATGTTATTCCAAAAAAAAAAAATATTTGTATTGTACAAGAGAGACTCTTATCTACAATTAAGAAATTCAAATGAAGGTCGAAATCATACGTACGTCGTGTCGTAAAAGTCAACTATAATGTGTTCCAAGAAAGTCGAACAAATCTGAAAGATATCTCTGTTGATATCAGAACTTTTTATAGCAACAACACAAGAACAAGACTTACTTCTTTTATTGATACTCAGAAAAAGCTTGCAAACAAAAGCATAAAGCAAAGACACTTTAAATAGTAATGCCAACGGCATAATTTCAACAGGTTTACAGTCAACTACGGTGTGTTCCAAGATACTCAAACAAATATGAACGACGTCGACAGTTGCTCGACTCTCCAGCAAAATGAATGTCTTAGGTTATATCTATGTGATATATTTAACTCTTAAGCCTTGGGTGGGATTATGTTAGTACTCCTCCAAGAGAATTGTGTGAAAGAATTTATCAGAGCAATATTAGAAAAATATTAGTGAAAATGATTTTTCACTAATTTTGAACAATAAGTAATTATCCTGTATATTAAAACTAGCTGATTACCCCGGGAGGGTCCCGGGGTTGAAAAATCTAATTTTACGTGATAACCTATTGCAAATGGCTCAAGTTAACTAACCACAAAATCTCTCAATCATTGCATATTCATAGTATTCTAATAAGTAATAACTCATATTCCTTAATCTAAAATCTAATCAGTAATCATTTAAATAATCACTTATGTAAGCTACAACTATTCAAAAACTCATCACATCTCTTTAATTTCTCACATTCTAATGGCTCTTATAATTCCTAACCTAATCAACTAAGCAAACACTTAAGTTGAAAGTTGTAACCATTGCATCTCATTATGCCACGTGGCATAATCAAGAGATGGTTGAGACCACCATTGAACGCCACGTCAGCAACTATCAATTCTTCCCGGGAGCGTTCCGGGGTTGAAAAATATAACCATTCTAATAATACTAATACTAATAGTAATAATTATTACTATTGTAATTAAATAAATAAAAAAATAACCTTGCTATAAGGTGACACCATGTGTTGCAGTGTTGCGCGATTCTTTCTTCTAGCCTCTCTTGATGAAGTATACCTAGTAAAATTCCAATGATATCATGATGATTGGGTTGATTTTCAACATCGTAGATAAGAACCTGGTTTAAAAGAAAAAAACATAATTAATGAATAACATGAACACTTTGTGTGGTTTTTTTCTGTATGAACGAAACCCCACAAAAAAATAGTTGATTTTTTCTCCGTTTTTTATATAGCACTATGGTACTCGTTGGAAAGATAATAAAACGCTCGTTAATTTGGTGTAATTTTTTTCTTTAAAAAATCTCGTATATAAAAGATATAAACGTTTAAAAATTATGGGAGGAAACATGAGAGAGAAAATTTTAAATTTATTTTTAAATTATTTTTTCCTAAAATAACTCAATTTAATTAAAAAAGGAAATAATTCAAAAACACTAAAATCTTTCAATTATGATGCCACGTGGCAGTTTCATGGAAAGGTTGAAGGCACCATTGCACGCCACGTCAGCAATGCTCAATTCTTTTATATATATTAACTAGCTGATTACCCCGGGAGGGTCCCGGGGTTGAAAAATCTAATTTTACATCATAACCTATTGCAAATGGCTCAAGTTAACTAACCACAAAATCTTTCAATCATTGCATGTTCATAGTATTCTAATCAGTAATAACTCATATTCCCTAATCTAAAACCTAATCAGTAATCATGTAAAGAATCACTTATGTAAGCTGCAACTATTCAAAAACTCATCATATCTCTCTAATTTCTCACATTCTAATGACTCTTATAATTCCCAACCTAATCAATTAAACAAACACTTAAGTTGGAAGTTGTAACCATTGCATTTCATTATGCCACGTGGCATAATCAAGAGATGGTTGTGGCCATCATTGAACGCCACGACAACAACTATCAATTCTTCCTGGGAGCGTCCCGGGGTTGAAAAATATAACCATTATAATAATACTAATACTAATAGTAATAATTAATACTCTTGTAATTAAATAAATAAAAAAATAACCTTGCTATAAGGTGACACCATGTGTTGCAGTGTTGCTCGATTTTTTCTCCTATCTTCTCTTGATGAAGTATACCTAGTAAAATTCCAATGATAACATGGCGATTGGGCTGATTTTCAACATCGTAGTTAAGAACCTAGTTTAAAAGAAAAAAACATGATTAATGAATAACATGAACACTTTGTGTGTTTTTTTCCTGTATGAACGAAACCCCACAAAAAAATAGTCGATTTTTTCTTCGTTCTTTATATAGCACTATGGTACTCGTTGGAAAGATAATAAAACGCTCGTTAATTTGGTGTAATTTTTTTCTTTAAAAAATCCCGTATATAAAAGATATAAACGTTTAAAAATTATAGGAGGAAACATGAGAGATAAAATTTTAAATTTATTTTTAAATTATTTTTTCCTAAAATAACTCAATTTAATTAAAAAGGGAAATAATTCAAAAACACTAAAATATTTCAATTATGATGCCACCTGGCAGTTTCATGGAGAGGTTGAAAGCACCATTGCACGCCACGTCAGCAATGTTCAATTCTTTTATATATATTAATAGATTTTATCCTATATATTAAATTTTAAACTTCTATGAATAGTGAATAACGTTGTTAAGTCATTCCGTTAATCTTAACAGAATATGTTACGGAATATTTTAACTGACTTTCCTTTCAGGTAGGGCGCCACGTGTTATTGTTGTATTTCTTTCCCTTGTGACACATACTCTTGCTCACCTACAAACCCATCCACTTGTTTTTCTCTCTCTTCTTTCACGAAACCACCAAACACCATTTTCAATCCCATCTAAATACAGCTCTATACCACCGGCCGCCAGCACCAGCTTCACCTCCCAACTTCACTCATCACCGACCATCGCCTCCCGATATCCATCAACCACCGATAATTCCATCATGCAATAAATGATTTGAAGAAGATCAAATCAAAGACTCTGAGTCAGGGCTTGCAGAGTCGTGACCTTCGTGGGTTTAATAGTGTTAGATGACATCACGATACTTCCAATTTTTTTCTTTCATATAGGTTTCAGTTTCTGTAGATGATATCGAAACCGATATCGAAGGGTTTGAAGAACTTAAGCTATGCTTGAACTGATTCTTTTGTTTGTTTGTTTGGTTTCTTAGGTTTCTTATTTGATTATCATTTTTATTTATTGTTGTTTTGGTGTTTATTGGATTTATATATGAGTTATATCAATAATTATATATAAGTTTGTGATGTGAGAGTTTCACAAACGAACCAAACCATGTCCAAATCAAAGCTAAATTAAATGAATGAGATATCTATGCTTGAAGTTGGGTGATTGAATTGAATATTTTTAAACTTTGTGACTTTAGTAAAAAAAAAAATTATCCTTGCTATAAATGAGTTGTTTTGGATTGACTATTTCAAGAATCATTATAGAGCTTTTGATTATGGCTCATAATTTTATTTTATCAACAAGCTATAAATCTATAATCTATAATTTATAAAATATAATAAAACAAGATGAATTTGTCCACATGTCCCTTTTTTAAACCCCTTTCTTTGTAATTTTCCCTCTTATTTTTTTCTGCCACGTATCATTTTTTTCTCACCTTGAATTCTTTTCATTCACCCTATTTTCTTTATTTCCACCCACCATATTTCCCCCCGTCAACCACTTCCCACACACATCCAAACACACCTAACAATTTTGTCACTAACATGAATAGCAAATTACAACAAATTATAACAAGCAAAAGTCCTCATACTTTTAAGATTAATATATACCTTAGCATACCTTCAGCCGCCCTTGGTCGTAGAACATGTAATATCAGCACCGCTTAGATGCACCACTAGACTCGCTATATCACATCCGTCTTCAAACTCAAAAGTCGCCTATTCATCCAAACAAATAACACACTAACACATTCAAACAATAAATACATATATGTGTGTGTGTATAAATACAAAATCTATTTTAAATCCAGCTTAGACTAATAAACAGATCAATTTTAGATCTTTCATAAATTATAGAGTTAATTACCTAAACCGTCCTTGTGGTTTGGGCCAATATGCCACTCCAGTCTAAATTTTTAAAAATTGCTTGAACAGTTCCTGACTTTTGAAGAAATAGGCCAAAACAGTCCAAAGACTTAACTGGGTTAACTTTTTGACGTTAAATTAGGGGCAATTTGGTTAAGTCACTTACAAAATTGTCTTCTTCCCCATTGTGATAACAGATCAGAATTTGTTGACAAACTTCGAATATAAATGCATCTCTCATGTTCATATCAAAATATCCATTAGAAGACACAAAACCTGAAAAATAAAAAAAAGTGCAAATCTCATAAAAGCTTATTGGATCAAAGATAGGTAAGAAAATCATTTCCATTTGTGTTTACAACCTATGAAAAGTACCAACTTCGATGATCTGCTTGTCCAGTTTATACATGGTTTATATGATCGATCGATTGATTTATCTAGTATTATAAATAATCAAATTCCTGAAAAATATATGGCTGCAACTCCCAATACTCTTTAGTTTGATCAGACTTTAATCGACCAATTCGCGGTAGAAAAGATCGACCAAGACAATATTATAGTGAGTCTTCCAGCTGAGTGTGGCCGTGTTGTAGAAGCCCTCCATTGTCTATACGGTGACCACTACGCAACCCCGTCCGATAACGCGATTCTAGTGGAAAATTGTACCGAACGGATTCAAACATGCACGGTTACAAACACTACGATCCAACCAAAAATCATTATAAATTCTAAAGTGTTTTAGGTTAGAAAGAGAGATAGATAGAAAGAGGCGAGAATAAGAATGAGGAGATGAGGGCTAAGGTTTTGAGAAAGAAGGGAATGAGGCGGAGAAGAGATGAATTATTAGGGTTATAGGAATAGAGTTTTAATTTATTATTAGATTTAAAATAATAAAAACAAAGAAAAATCTTTCACCTCATTATGTCACGTGGCACATTCAAATGATGGTTGAGGACACCATTGAATGTCATGTCAGTAAACATCAATTCTTTTATATATATTTTATAGATTTATAGATTTTATAGATATAGATTATTATGAATTTAATAAAAGGTGAACCCATTTCCTACAAGCAGCGTGTGTGTTTTGATCATAAGCTCAACGTGTGTACTCAAATAAATGATGATTAGGTAAGTTAATTAAGTATTGAAGGGTCGAATCAAATGATCGGGACTCTAGATCCGATTCGCACGCATCTTGGTAAGATGTTAGACCTGACTAGGCGTTAATTATCAACTACGTGACGAAGAGAATGATAGTGTTGGTGGGTCTGCTTGATGTTGCCAAAATCTATTCTAAAATGGTTAAATATACATATACATATATATATATATACACTACTATATAGTGCATTATAGATAGGCAACAAGGTAATTTAACTTCATTATAGAAGGACATCATTGTAATTTACATCAAAACATTAATACATTATTTAATATAAACTTCTAACTAATTAATACTTTATTTAATAAACTTATAATTATAATTAAATGAACTAAATGCATTTTCTCAACAATAATTTTTATATTTATAAATAAAAAAAATAAGGTAGAGATACATATATAATTAGAACAAAACAAAATTAAAGAAATTTATATAAACAAAATAAATAATAGTATTATGTTATTATCTATAACTAAGGAGCAAATAAATAGACTTAAAGTTATCTATTTTTAAAAAGCACTGTATTACTTATTAGGAACATTATATAAAAAATTACCCTTGCACAGAATATAATTTGAAGGTACGTGAGGAGATGAGTTCGATGCAATTATTACCAGATATTCATATCGGTTCAAGTTCTCTATTCGTGCTTCCAAATAAATGAATTATTGAGACTAAATAGATATTGAAGTGTTTTTTAAAAAACTTATATTTCAACATTTTTGACAACAAAATAGAGAAAAAAAATGCTCGAAAAGTGTCCATTACATTAAATTAGCTTAGAGATAACCCTTTTTTTTCTCAAACCAGTTGGGTTTAAAACAAGTTTGGGTTCTTTTAAGTTCTTTGGCCAAATCGACACGGGCCTGAAACCACGATGGGACAAAAATAAACCAAACCTCCTAGAACCGATTGACGTTGGGGAAAACTAAAGATTTTTTTTTTATTTTTACAATATTTTAGTTTTAGGTTTTTTTTTTATTAGTGTTATTATTACTATTTCGTCTACATTTCCATTTAACTTTCATTCAAAATCGTTTTTTTCCCGCTGCGTAGCGCGGGATCACTTCTAGTATGAAGATAATATATCTATCTTTTCCATTATTACAAGTTACCCGAAATAAATTATTTATACATAAATATTAGAAATATGGAAACCATTAGTCTAACATACGGATTTTTTCCATTCGACTCCTTGATATCTTTTTATGTTCATCTATCTATCTATACATATAATAAACCAAAGCCATTTTAATGACATGGCACTCAAAGAGGCATTCTCTTCTTTGAGTGTGCCATGTGTCATCCCATGTGGCATTGAGATATTTTAGGAAAAAAATAATTTAAAAACAAAATTGGATTTTTCACCCTCATGTTTCCTCCCATAATTTTTAAACGTTAATATCTTTAATATACGAGATTTTTTAAAGAAAAAAAATTACACCAAATTAACGAGCGTTTTATTATCTTTCCAACGAGTACCATAGTGCTATATAAAAAACGGAGAAATTTTTTTGTGGGGTTTTGTTCATACAGAAAAAAAACACAAAGTGTTCAGGTAAATCATTAATCATGTATAGACAAGTCACTAATTATGTTTAAATCAGTAAATATGAATTTTTTTTCAACCAGAGCCGAATAGGTTAATAGAGCCGAATAGTTAATAGAGTTATACGTTGTTTTAAGTTAGGTATCAATATTAGTATGTTAGAGTTGTACATTTGTTTAGTCTTTAGGATATGTGTTAATATTAGAGTTACATTAAAGTTCTACATTCTTTTAGGTTAGGTGTTAGCATTGAAGTTGTACATTGTTAATTTGTTTTTAGGTTAGATATTAATATTAGAGTTATACATCAGTCTATTTCATATGTAAAAATAATGTATCATATTAAATTTCTCAACCCGGGACGCTCCCGGGGTATAATCTAGTCTATATATATAAAAAAAACGTATATGCTGACGTGGCGTGCAATTGAGACCTCAACCTCCCCTTGAGAGTGCCACGTGGCATCATAATTGAAAGATTTTAGTGTTTTTGAACTATTTCCTTTTTAATTAAAAAAAGATGAATATAAAACCCTAAATTAAATTGAGTTATTTTAGGAAAAAAAGAATTTAAAAATAAATTTAAAATTTTCTCTCTCATGTTTCGTCCCATAATTTTTAAACATTTATATCTTTTATATACGGAATTTTTTAAAGAAAAAAATTACACCAAATTAACAAACGTTTTATTATCTTTCCAACGAGTACCATAGTCCAATATAAAAAAAACGGAGAAAAATCGACTATTTTTTGTGGGGTTTCGTTCATACAAGAAAAAAACACACAAAGTGTTCATGTTATTCATTCATCATGTTTTTTTTTATTTTAAACCAGGTTCTTATCTACGATGTTGAAAATCCGCCCAATCGCCATGTTATCATTGGAATTTTAATAGGTATACTTCATCAAGAGAAGTTAGAAGAAAGAATCGCGCAACACTGCAACACATGGTGTCACTTTATATCAAGGTTATTTTTTTATTTATTTAATTACAAGAGTAATAATTATTACTATTAGTATTAGTATTATTAGAATGGTTATATTTTTCAACCCCGGGACGCTCCCGGAAAGAATTGATAGTTGCTGACGTGGCGTTCAATGGTGGCCTCAACCATCTCTTGATTATGTCACGTGGCATAATGAGATGCAATGAATACAACTTCCAACTTAAGTGTTTGTTTAGTTGATTAGGTTAGTGTGACATCCGTCACCTTTCGTATTTATTTTCACTATAACATTTCGTATTTAAAAATTTTCAATAAAACGTCGCATTTTTTATCATCCTTATATGTTTTAATAATATTTTGGGGTACTTTCGGACCCGTATAATCATTCCTCAAACACAAAATAACATTATATTTGTGAAATAATTATCAAAAAATTAATTAAGTGGACCAGGACTCGAACCCGCGTCCATGGCCGGCTAAACACAACACACGTCTTAACCATCTGGGCTACAGCCCATGTTTGGTTTTAATCCTAACCAAAACATACATAAACCTTTCCTATTTCATGCACAGTTGACTTAGAAAGTCAGCCTACGAGCCTTATCAATCCAATATCACACCAATCCGCGTCTTTTGACTTCAATTCGTTTATGGTATGATTGGACGACCTACTATGCTTATTCCCTCACGCAAGAATTATAATTAAAACATACCTATTTTTGTTCATTCACGCGTATGTGTTTAATGTGGGTCAAAATTTACCAAACTTACAAGGATGAACGATTAGTATAAATTGAACCTACCCTCTCAAGCTTAAACCGCCGATAAACACATCCTCATTCCCAATTTCCCCTAAAAATCCTTCAATTCTGTGTATTTTGCTTCGTGTTGACTCTCTCGTTGACCAAACGCGTTCGTAGTTTTAAAACACTGTAAGTATCATTTTTTTGATGGGTTTTGTTCTTCGGCATATCACGAACAATAGCCCCATGATTACAGGGGCTATTGGTTACGAATTGTGGTGATTAGAAGATTAAGGTTCATATGTGTCGAGTTTGGGGATAATGTTTCTGGGCTATGTTTATTTAAAACAGATTCTGGAACAAAAAGGAAACAACCACTGATCTAGATTAAGTGGTTGTGTCACCTGTTTGTTAGCAAGGGGCCTCGAGTTCGAGCCCCGCCCCAAACCTTTTTATTTTCTGAAACAAATCTTGATTTAAGCCAGTACGCATATATAATTAACTGAAATGAATATTTATCGTTCTCAGGGTCTAGACCAGATGGTCTAGGCTTGTGATATAAGACGCGAACCGGCCAGAGGCCCGGGTTCGAGTCTGGGCACACGCAACATATTTTTTTTAAAACCTCTCTTTTATAACTTTTTACTCTTGTCTTTTAAAAATAGTTTTAAAATACCAAAAGTGTCTTAAAAATTCTACAAAAATTATTTTAAGTAAATTTCATGACAAAGTTTACCATAAAAATTTTAGATTTCCAAAAATAATTTATTTAATATATATTATAAATATTGCAAGTTTATTCATTTATAATTTTAAAATTCTATAAAAATATCTAAATGTTCTTATAAATAACCACAAAAATTATTTTAAACTTTTAGATCAATAAGAATTTCAAAAATAAAATTTATTCCAGAAAAATCGTTTGTTTCATATTTTAATTGATTTTTGTTATTTTAAATCATAAATAAATCATAATAAATTCATTTTTCAATATTTTTATCCCAAAAGTTTACATAAATTATTTTTGTTCATTTAGAACAGAAATATAAATTTTAATTTGAAATTTCTCAAATTTTAATATTTTTAGATATTAAAATTTAATCTTTGACAAATAGAAATAAATATACTAAATATTCAATTTTTGAGGAAATAATTTTATAAAAATTATTTTCATACTTAAAAATCCTATAATATGATCATCCTAAATCAAAAACCTACAAAAGTCTTTTATTTAATTATTTACCAAATTTCTTTATTTATTAACAATTTACCTAATTAATAAAACAATTACTTATCCCCAAATTAGGAACCCTAGAACTACTTTGTATCCTTGATAACTTAGACTCTAAGTTCATTCCCTTACAAATTATCTAATTCTTTAGGTTAATCCTTTGGGATAATCCTAATTCAAATCACGTTGTTCGGTAGAGTTTCAAGTTATTACACGAACTGTGAGTATTTCATATCCCCTTTTTGCTTTATTCATTTTTGGGGTGTTACATGTACACTTATACAAATTACAAATACATGTTCACATTTTTACAATACAATTCTAGTACTATGTGCATTTGCTTACAAACGTGTTTTATGCTTAGACATTACATGTAGAATACATTTGTACTTAGTGAAATCATTAACATTGTACAAGCCAACCTTAACATTGGATAGCGCTATTGGATTGACAACCCGCCTAGGTTGATTCTCCCCCTTTTTCATCGGAGAATCCGTGGTCATTGTTAAGTTATTATCCATTTATTTGATAAGTACACCACCGTTCATTTAGTACATTTATACAGTCACAGGATTGATTTCGCTCATTTGTATGATACATAGTTTACATATTTGCACTGTAGCTTTGCACTTGAATTGTATACCATTTTCCAACTTACTATATGTATTAAAACTAGGATTGCTCACCAACATTTTTTATGTTGACAAAACCTATTTTGTACATGTTTCAGGTGCAGTTTGATCTTAGTCCCATAACATTGGATTTTAGTGCTTGCTTTTAATTAGTTATTTCAAATTTCATGTTTCGTTCAGACTTTTGTATTTTTCCCATTTCATCTATGTAAGACAATTTAAATTATTCAATAATATATTTACATTTTAGTACCATGTGCTTTTAAACAATCGTCACTACGTGACACCTCGATGATTCCGCCATCGGTTGGGGTGTTACAGTTAGGAATTATAAGAGCCATTAGAATGTGAGAAATTAGAGAGATGTGATGAGTTTTTTATTAGTTGCAGCTTACATAAGTGATTCTTTAGATGATTACTGATTAGGTTTTAGATTAGGAAATATGAGTTATTACTGATTAGAATACTATGAACATGCAATGATTGAGAGATTTTGTGGTTAGTTAACTTGAACCATTTGCAATAGGTTATCACGTAAAATTAGATTTTTCAACCCCGGGACCCTCCCGAAGTAATCAGCTAGTTGTTTGATATGTAAACATAATCAATATTGACCATTCATAAGGAAATTGGTTGAACTTGCCACATCTCATTACCATCGACCATTGATTTTTTTTTCTTTTTTGATTTTTTTCTGGCTGTTAATTAAGTGTTAAAATAACATGTCAATCCGTTATTTCAAAAGGTTTAATTATTTATATGTAATACTGATATGGTAATATGTTTGTTGTTTTGTGCTTGATCCATTGGGCCAGTGGAGGATCTGGAATTTGGCTAGAAGAATAGATGGGTTCATGTCCGGGTCTTAGCCCCACGCACCTAGTTGGATTCATGTCTAGGCCTTGGTCCCACACAATACATGCATGATGCATCGAAACTAAGTTCATGACTGGGTTTCTTAGAGTACTCACATTTGATCCGCTAAATATTTGTGAGTGTATCTATCATATTTTAAAAAGTAGGTTTGATGAGTTGTGAGTGGAGGAGAGAAAAAATATTATTGTTCATATGTATATTTGAAAAACTACTGTTCACCATCAAAATTTTTTAATATTTTTTGAAAGTGGTCATAAGTGAAGAAGAGAAAAAAGGTAATGATAAAGGTATAAAGAACATTATTTAATTGAAATGAGAAAGAAAACGTAGTGTTTTTTACTGTAATTTGATGGATGGAGATAGGGAATGCGATGGGAATGCTCTTAGTGGGCTCCACGCATCCATTCTGCCAGCCATTATACAGCTTTGCAAGTGTTGATAACCTCTCTGGTGTGGAATGGAGCCTTTAAAGGTTTCATTTTGACACAAGATAAAATAAAGTCCCCTCAATCATTACTCAATTTTTTTTATTTAAATTCAACAACATAAAATAAACTTAAACAAATAAACTGCATATATTAAAATAAAAATACATAACATTAAAAACAAAAATATATAACAATAAAAATAAAAATTTGTGCCATTAAAATAAAAATACTAAATGTTTCAATATAATGAACATTGGCGTCGACTATGAGTTCCCAAAGTTCTAACTTAGTAAACGGTCTTCCATTAACTCGTGGTATTCGGCACAAGATCCTTTAACAACAGTGTCATCATTTTGATCAACTTCCAATTTGTATACTTGTCTACTGTAGATTTGGTGAAATCTTTCAAGCACTAACGATATACTCTCCCACTTTGACAATATTTGGTCCCTTGTACGCGCGGTTGCATAACCCATTTCCTCGCCAAATTTATCCTTAACCGAATCAAAAAATTTAGTACTAAATCCATGCGTTGTAACAACGTTTGACTTCCTAACATGTAGAAACGCAGCGGTCTCGACAAACTCCTCATCTTTGGTTCAAATGGGAACACGTGGAGACATTTTGGTAGTGGGAAGTTGTGGTTTATATTGTTTGTAAAATATAGGTTTAAAAAAATGAGAAGAAGTGGAGAGTTATGTGTTAAAAAATAAGAAATAAATGATTAATATAGTATTAAAAATAAGTTTATTTTTAAAAGTTGCCTTCAATGAACGATAATAAAATATTAATGGCCCCACCACACACCCGTCAGCCGTCTTTATTGTGTCGTCAGGCCTTCACCGGTCCCCCCACCCCCGACTAGCGTCAGGGAAACAAGGGGCGCTATTGAAAAATACGAGCTGAGGTGGTAGGGAGGCCACCCCTACACCGGTTAGCCTTATACACCATCCTTCATGCGGTACTAATGTTTTTAGAATTGGACCGGACGTCGAACTGGTCACCATACCGGTCCACCGGTCCGACTGGTCGGGCCAGATGTAAGAACCGGATGGTGTCGCAAAATTAATAAGGTAAAATTTAAAAAAAATCCAGTTCAACCGTCCCGGTTCCTGGTTCGACCGCCGATTCACCGGTCCGACCCCCGGTTCAATGCCCCGACCCGGACCGGTTTGACTCCCGGTTCCCGGTCAAACATACCCTAGGTGAAAAGGATGTGTCTTTATTAGATTGGAAAATAGGACAAAACTAATCATATTTGTAACCACCTTTAAAAAAAATAGGTATCTAGGGAATCTATTTATTCTAATAAAACAAAACAATTTTAAGAGCATTCATGGTAGGTTATGCATATTTATGTGAGAAAAATCTATATATTTTGATATGTGGTAATAAATGGTTGTGAAGGTGGTTACTATTTAGTTACTATTTATCTCTATATTTGATATGAAACTGTTCATCCTTCATAGTTTTTTAATATTTTTTAAAGTGGTTGTGAGTAGAGGAGAGAAAAAAGTTATTGATAAAAGTATAGTGTAAATATTATTTAATTGAAAGAAGTGAGAAAAAATAGTGTTTTTAGAGTAATTATAGAGAAAATATGCAGAAGCTATTTATATCGGTTTTTGGATGTGACAGGCGACGGTGGTGGTGGTTGATGGGTGTTGGGTGACGGGTGGAGATGGTGGTTGTAGGGATGATGTGGGAAACGATGGTTGTTGGGGGTGATGGGGAGACGGTGGTTGTAGGGGATGACGGTGGAGGCGGTGGTTGTTGGGGATGATGGTGGTGGTATGTCAAAGAATAAGAAGAGGGGGGGTGGTCTGTCATAAGGATAAGAAGAGGGGTGTTTGTGATTTATAAATAATAATAATAATAAAAAGTTTCAAAATACCCCTTAAGTTTTGGTTGTTACATTTTGGCCACATAAAATTTTTGGTTTTTATATTTTGGCCACGAAGACTAACCAGGTTAGACCTCCGTTAGTTTAGGAGTGATGGAAGAAAATAAGTTGAAAGTTGGGAGTGCTATTGGTCAAAGTGAAAGTTCGGAGTGATATCCGCCAACATGCGATAGTTGGGAGTATTAAAATCTATTTTCCCTTTTCTAAATGGTTAAGATATGAGGCTAATTGTGTTGCTGTGAAGGGTTGTAAAGTTACTTAGACTGTTAGAATTATGGTTGTTGATTTGTTGGGGGTGCTATGGATGAGATTTTTTCAAAATTATGAAGGTAAGTGCTTTTGGGATGGCTTGGAAGATTGAAGACAAGAAGGCTAAGTTTCAACAGGTGTTTAGTATTCGGGAAGTTGTATTTTGCATTTGTTTTACATTTTTGTTGTCTTTGTTTCATGCATTTGAAATTCAAGCCTATATAATCCTTGGAAATTTCTTGATTATACATAACGAAACAACGATGTTAAATTACGCCAACTCATCATCATCATCATCATCATACTCGGTTAATCCCACCTATAGCAAAGCTAAGGTAGGGTCTGAGGAGGGTAAGATGTAGACAGCCTTACCTCTACCCCTAAGAATAGAGAGGCTGCTTCCAGTGAGACCCCCGGCTCGATGTGGTTTTGTATCAAGCCTTGGACATAAGGTACAAAACACTTAGCAATCGGGACAAACCCGATCGGTGCATGTATCACTTTGTCTTTTGGCTATCCACGCCACCACATGATGCATGATTAACCGTAATAACAAAATTTGAGTTAATACGTACGGGAATTAACCGACTTCGGTGCTTACTAATCCCAATTTGATACGATGTTATCGAAATCTTCAATGTGCACAGTTTGAATGTTCAAATTTTCAGGAACCCGTCCCAACTAGGGCTGTTCACGAGCCGAGCGGCTCGTTTACAATCGAGCCAAAAACCGAATGAGCATTCTTCGAGCATAAATTTTCCGAGCGAGCGCCGAGCGAGAATCGAGCGGAGAATAATATGGACGATCATAAAATTGGGTTGTTTCCTTGGATGTTTTCATTGTCGGGTAACAACTAAGGTCGAAATGTCCGATGATAACACCATTATTGAGATCCCAGTGTCCAATGATGAGTCTTAGATTGAGGCTGGTGAGGTGATGAGCGTGCGTCAGAGAATAGTTGTTGCATTGTGACGTAGGTGTGATATTAAGCGACAATTAGCGATGGACGACTAATAACATAAAGAAGTTAAGACTGTCACCTCGTAACTTATTGTTTTACCATTAAATGTAGTGTTAATTTTTTATTGAGTTAAGTGAGCTGGTTATATTTTGTTTGCATATACTGAGTCAAATCCAATAGAATATTATATATAAATCCATAAATTTATCTGTAAATTGTGTGTATATTTATTATTAAATAAATAAATATTTATTCGAGTCGAACCGAGCCGAGCGTATCTTTGCTCGTGCTTGGCTCATTTACAAACCGAACCGAGCCGATCTGCTCATATACAACCGAGCGGAAGATCGAGCGAGCATTTTTCAAGCATTTTCCGAACGAGCGACGAGCGATCCATAAGCGGCGAGCGATTTGAACAGCCCTAGTCCCAACGGACGGGTACACTGCTAGTTATGTTTGTTAGGGACCGAGAAAAAAACACAAAAACATGTTATTTTATTATTGTGTTTAATATTTAAGCCTTAAAATAAATACACATTAAAAGAGTACGATGATAGCTGTAACTACCGGATATCTCGTGAAACCAGAACTATATAAACGCCTCTAGGGTTAATTCGTTGCGTAATTAATTTCAATTTCAAGATACTGCACGCGACCAACATGATTTCAGGTAAATTTTGATATTATCATTAATTTAGTCCGACTGATTGAGCACCTAGGGTTGATTACTGATCCAATTCGTTTATGTTATTAGTTTTAAATAAACGAAAATTGATTGGGTAAACGATAAGAAGATGATTGCTGATGATGTGCCTATGTGTTGTAATGCTTAATTAATAAAATTGTTAACGAGTAAAGTTCTGTAAAAGCTTTTCTTCCGATTCTTTGTTTGGTACAATTTTGTTCTCTTAAGGGTTATTTGCTTGTGAATATACTGTTTATTTTGTGTTCTTCTTAGACAACAAAATAATTTATGCGTACTAAAAGAGTTTTTTTTTCTTTTTTTTTTCTTTTTTGTATATGATCAACAAATTCCATATACTAGTATTAAAAAAAAATTACCTACATACAATAATATTAATATTAATAAATGTGGATTTGCAGGACAAATAAAAGAAGTACAACAGATGCAGCCTTATGACCTGCAGCAACTGTCTCAACTGAAGCTTCAGGAGCGGGAACGGAAGAAGCGGCGGCGGCTGCGCCGGCGCCTGGAACATCAGCAGTTTATACAGGAGCAAATGCAGTTGATGGACAAGAGGATACAGGAAGGGCGAGAGAGGGGGGAGCGGCTCCGTGTGGCAGGCGAGCTGCTTATGGAGAAGATACGGAACAGGAAGGAGATGGCGCAGAAGAGGCAGCTAAAACACCAGCTGTTAATGGAGAACTATAGGCGGGAGATGCAGGAGATGGAGGAGCGGCAGCTGCAACAGCTAGAATGTGAACAAAAGAACATGCTCGACGAGCAGCAACGTTCACGGTTGCAACAGCTAGAACGTGAACAAAAGAACATGCTCGACGAGCAGCAACGGTTGCAACAGCTAGAACGTGAACAAAAGAACATGCTCGACGAGCAGCAACGGTTGCAACAGCTAGAACGTGAACAAAAGAACATGCTCGACGAGCAGCAACGTTCACGGTTGCAACAGCTAGAACGTGAACAAAAGAACATGCTCGACGAGCAGCAACGGTTGCAACAGCTAGAACGTGAACAAAAGAACATGCTAGACGAGCAGCAACGGTTGCAACAGCTAGAACGTGAACAAAAGAACATGCTCGACGAGCAGCAGCGGTTGCAACAGCAAGAGAAAGAACAAGAGCGCCTGCAACAGCAAGAACATGAACAAGAGAACGTGCTCGACGAGCAGCAGCAGCTGCTACAGCAAGAACATGAACAAGAGAACGTGCTCGACGAGCAGCAGCAGCAGCAGCTACAGCAAGAACATGAACATGAACAAGAGAACGTGCTCGACGAGCAGCAGCTGCTGCTACAGCAAGAACATGAACAAGAAAACGTGCTCGACGAACAGCAGCAGCTGCTACAGCAAGAACATGAACAAGAGAACGTGCTCGACGAGCAGCAGCAGCAGCTGCTACAGCAAGAACATGAACAAGAGAACGTGCTCGACGAGCAGCAGCTGCTGCTACAGCAAGAACATGAACAAGAGAACGTGCTCGACGAGCAGCAGCTGCTGCTACAGCAAGAACATGAACAAGAGAACGTGCTCGACGAGCAGCAGCTGCTGCTACAGCAAGAACATGAACAAGAGAACGTGCTCGACGAGCAGCAGCTGCTGCTACAGCAAGAACATGAACAAGAGAACGTGCACGACGGGGAGCAGCTTCAACAGCAAGAGCATGAACAAGAAAACCCGCACTACAGGGAGCAGCAGCCGCAACAAGATGATGGACAAGAGCTCCTGCACGACAGGGAGCAGCAGCTGGAACAGCAACAAGAGAACGTGCTCGACGAGCAGCAGCAGCTGCAACAGCAAGAGCACCTGCACGACGGGGAGCAGCAGCTGCAACAGCAAGAGAAAGAGCGGCAGCTGCAAAAGCAAGAGCATTTGCACGACCTGCAACAGCAAGAGCATGAACATGAGCATCTGCACGACAGCCAGCAGCTTCCACAGCAAGAGCATGAACAAGAGGACCTGCACGACGGGGAGCAGCTGCTGCTACAACAAGAGCATGAACAAGAGCATTTGCATGACGGGGAACAGCTTCAACAGCAAGAGCATGAACAAGAAAACCCGCACTACAGGGAGCAGCAGCCACAACAACAAGATGATGGACAAGAGCACCTGTACGACAGGGAGCAGCAGCTGCGACAGCAAGAGCACCTGCACTACAGGAAGCGGCAGCCGCTGCAACAACAAGAGCGTCAATATGAACACGTGCATGGCAGGGAGCGAAGGTAAAAAAAATCATTTTGTGTTTGTGTTGCCTTCAGTAAAGTAAACGTTCCTGTGTTAATTATTTCTGTTTATATGAATGCAGGTTCACTTTCCTAGCACTACCGGATTTCATTACCAGCTGGATCAGGTCTAAAGATGGATGGCACAAAATTAAAGATGATTGATGAAAATAAATAACTTATGACTTCATGTGGTCTTGGTGTCATTTGACTTTTCTTCTATCCTCAATCCTACACAGTGGAGGACCCAGGATCTTTGGTCAGTGGGTGCACAAAATGAGTTGCCTACAACGGATTGACTAAAAAGGGTCTGTTATATGTTCTGCTGTTGCTACAAGTTTGATCAGCTAGTTTTTTTTTTATGTTATTTCTAGTATGCTTATGATGCTGTAACGTTATTTTGGTCTCTTTTCTAGTTTATATCAATTAACTACCAGAGTAATGAATATGTAACGTAGGGAAGCTTTAATCTGCGATCTACTTGCTGCTGTTGGCTGTGTTGATTCAACACCTGCTGACATGGGATCTTGATAATAAACAATACAAAGGTTACCTGCAATTTCAATATTTTATTTAAAGATATAGCCAAGGGTGCATGTAAGCTATTTTTTATTTGGATTGGGTTAGACAAGGGTGCATGTAATTTCAATAGGACCCTCGATAAATATTCCGATTCCAGTTGCAAGACCTGAACCTGTGTCAATTTCTGATTTGGATTGGGTCAGACCGGTTAGACAAGGGTGCGTGTAAGTTACTTTTATGGGGGTGCCTCGCCATCCCCTCAGTCTAACGTCCGTCCGCCCCTGGGTTTGATCCGCAGTCAGGGCCGATTGTTTTCAGCACAATCTTCACTTGCTTCTTTCATGTTCATTGTCACTAATTCAATCTGATCACACATCAGTAACTAAAGAGGGGTTCATTGGTGACATGGCATGATAACACTTTTGCTTCCATCTTGCTTATTTAGAATTACTCTTATCTTTCTTAACAGCATTTGTCCTTGGTGTAGAACTCAAATTTAATAAATAATAATACGCCCTTCATAATTTACAGAGATAATTGAGTGTTTACACACAATAACACATATCTACATTACATACAAATAACGGATTACAGTGGCTATTTATAGCCATGGTTTTTGACAGTTAAAGAACAACTATTACAGTTAGACTTGGCGGATTAAGGTGTGTAAAATACAATAAGAGTAATTGTGCCCGATAATTCCACAAATAGCAAAGCCATTGTCACTTTGTCAGGGTCTGAGGATGGTGGGATGTAAAGGCGGGTTAAATAACGGCCTTAAAGACCTGCACATTGACCTACAGACTTACTGAATTAGTTGACTCCTAATTTGAAATAACTGAATACATACTTAGAATTATTACCAAATGCCAATAAGGGTGGAGGGCATGCTTACCAATTTTGTCACATTTGAAACAACCCCTCCTTCACATCAACTTTTTATTAGGGTGTATAAAAAGCTCATAATTTTGTCACATTTGAAACTGACTTTAGAGTTTCTCCCCCTCGAGACTAAACTCTTCATGGATGGTGGTGGTGGAGGATGGTGCTGTGGTGGTGTTCGTTATTGTGGTGGTTTTTATATTTTGTTTTTTTAGTTTTTAATGAAATGGATGTAAAAAACAACCATCTTCATCTAATGAAATGGATAATCTAGTTTGCTTGTCTATAATTGTTTATGAAATGGTGAACAAATTTGCTTTTAAAAAATTGTCACACAAAAATATTAAAACACAAGTATAATTCTAATCAATCGCAAGTTCAATTAAAACATAATAAAAATGTTAAATGCAGCAAAATATAAGTTGTATACAAATAATAAGAAACACAAGTATAATTCTAATCAAACGCAAGTTCAATTAACATATAAGATCAATGCAAGTTCAAAAAACAATGTCTAAGTCATCTTCTATATCATCTACAACAGACCTAAAATGCTTGATGTCAACTTCTGGATCCTCTACCATATTGTCAGGATCAACAATATAATCAGAGTCATCACTATCATCTTGTTCAGAACCAGAACCACTCTCATTATCTGTTTGATTATTCCTTTCATCATCTTCTTCATCATTGCTTTCATCATGATGGTCCTCACCTATTTCATAATCTGGATCAGCTTCTTGTTCTTTCTCAAGTTTAACTTTAACCAAACTAAAAGACTCATTCCCATCAATCTCATCAATTGTTCTTTCTTAATGATGTTGTTAATCTTCTTCCACCTGATTATCATCTTCCTGATCTTCATCTTCAGTATCAGAACCTACTTGAGATGGGCCTGCATGATCATTACATTCAACCTCTACTGGTTGTTGTATATTTTTGCCTTTCTTCATAATCTATCATAAAAGTATTAATCTTTGTCCAGCAATGTTGCCCATATACCTCCATAACCTTATACATTGTAGCCAATGAACAAAACCTTTCAACAAAAACATTTGTAGCCAATTCCTTTAAACCTGTGTCTAAATCCCCATCAGGTAATCTAAAATGATAGTAAAACACCATGTCACAGGGATATACCTGCTAATTTAGTCATCTCAACTAACACATTTATTCCAAAAGTATTCAGTGCAACAACAATCTATATAGGCAGACTTGCCATTAACATACTTTCTATTTTGACTATTGATAAACTCATCACCATGAATCAACTTAATTGTAAACAATGTATTATCCTCAGCTACAAATAAATAAAAAACAAAAACAGCTAAACAACTTAAAACAGGGTCAAAATCAACATGGTAAAAGAATTAGGATTTTTATTATACTTACAGTAAATTTCAAATGGGTCGTAAACAATGTCTGGTTCTCGAATCAAAGATTAGGGTTACAGGGGGATGAGGAACGAGAGAAAGGACGGAAAATCAAATGGGTTTGTAATAATTTCTTTTATTCATATGTTATAATAAAGATAAATTGGCCAAAATACCCCTCACGTGAGGTAATCTAACGGCAACATGACAATCGTTAACAAAAGGGACGTAAAATGTTAGCTAGACAAAATTCGTGAGAGTAAAAAATGCAATTAATTCAAGTTGAAAAATAGTGAAGTGGCTTCCCTAAACTAGCATAATCAACCACATGTTTTATCGAATCCCATACAACACGCCATTCATTCATTTAATTACTGCCATAAAAAGTCCTCGAAATCAACCCAATCACTCTGTTTTTTCTTCCAACCTACCCATCCTCACTAGATCTTCATCTTCTTCCTCTTCCCCACCATACATGTATGAATAATATTATTATTATTATTCCCATCAATTAACCCCCAATCTCTCCAGATCCAATGGCACTACCAAAGCAACAACATTACACTACAACCAGTCTAGTAATCGGCTACGCTCTCTGTTCCAGCTTATTAGCCGTCATCAACAAATTCGCCATCACTAAATTCAACTACCCAGGTCTCTTAACCGCTTTACAATACCTTACATCTGCTTTAGGCGTTTGGGTATTAGGTAAACTAGGATGCTTAACCCACGATCCCTTTGTCTGGGATACAGCTAAAAAGTTCTTACCTGCTGCTGTTGTCTTTTATTTAGCTATCTTTACTAATACTAATCTTTTACGACATGCGAATGTCGATACGTTTATTGTTTTTAGATCTTTAACACCCCTTTTAGTTGCTGTTGCTGATATTGTGTTTAGGAAACAGCCTGTGCCATCGAAGCTTACATTTACATCATTAGTTGTTATATTGTGTGGTGCTGTTGGGTATGTTGTGACGGATTCGGGCTTTACATTGACTGCGTATTCGTGGGCGTTTGCTTATTTGATCACGATTACGACTGAGATGGTTTATATTAAACATATGGTTACGAATCTCGGGTTGAATACATGGGGGTTTGTTTATTATAATAACTTGTTGTCGCTTATGATGGCGCCGGTGTTTTGGGTTGTAACGGGTGAGTATGTTGATGTGTTTTAAGGCTGTTGGGGCGAAGAACGGTGGGGATTTGTTTGAGGGTGTGGCGTTTACGGCTGTTTCGTTGTCGTGTGTGTTTGGGCTTTTGATTAGTTTCTTTGGGTTCGCTTGTCGGAAGGCGATTTCTGCTACTGCGTTTACTGTGACTGGCGTTGTGAACAAGTTTCTTACGGTGGCGATTAATGTTGTGATTTGGGATAAGCATGCTAGTCCGTTTGGGTTGTTTTGTTTGCTTGTGACGATTGCTGGAGGTATCTTGTATCAGCAGTCTGTAACCGGAGTTAGCAGCGCGTCTGCGCAACGGGACCCTGCAGCGTCTAAGCTGATGGACAACAAGGACGATGTTGATGATTACTCCGAAGAAGATCAAGAAAAGGGCAATGTGTAATTGCTTTGATTCACATTTGAAGAGGTTTGGTCAACCAAAGCCTTTGAGTCGGTTAGTTTTATACTTTTATGTACTACATTGTCAACTATATTATTTGCTTTTGGATTCATATTATGAATGTTATATCAAATAGGTCTTTTTTTTGCACACTATGAACGTTTATGCCGTGTGTATTTGGGCATCTTTGCTTTATTAAAGCAGTGAACGTTAATGATGAGCATGTAATTCATTATCAATGCATTTATTCTGTTGTTTTGTTACTTTCGTTTTTAAGACAAATTTACGCGTTTTTAGTAGGTAGCTTGGTGTGAATGTGCGATTCGTTTCTTATAGAAATTCTTGCATTAGAGTATTTTAGATTGAAGTATCATAAGTGACACTTTGTGATACCTTTTTCAATTTTTTATGGCTTTCTTTGAATGATCCTAGTTTATGGTCGGTTCAGTAGCTTCATAATATGGATTTTTAGTTTTTCATGAACTGTAATCAAATTTCGGATTTATCCAGCAGAAAACATCTTGCGCTAGCCAATAATCTCGCACACGCTTGTTCCAAATATAAATACTTAAGAATGCAATGATTTATCTTATTTTTTTCGCCATTCATTTGCCAGGTTAATGGTTATTATAATTTTTGGTTTAATCGGTGTCCTTTAACTATAATTGTTTATGGTAAGTGTATATGTATAGGAGATACTATGATCCAGCTAGACAACTTTCTTTCTCCATAGGATACAACATTCGTCTAGTAGCAACTCAGATCCTGTTATAATAAATTCGGTTCAAATTTTAGTGCATCGTGTTGGTTTTCTTTATTTACTCTGTGTAACTTTGTCTAACTATCAATAGATGAGATGTGGGTCTTCATAATATACTTAAACTCGCCTCACTTAAGACTTTCCACTGTGATAACTGATAAGCGCTTTGGTTCTCGAATGAAGAGGTTTAGTCAACCAAAGCTTTTGACTTGGTTAGTTTTATACTTTTATGTACTGAGAGTGTTATATATCAAATACGTCTATTTTTGCACACTACAAGGTACGAGCGGTTCATGCCTTGTGTATTCGGGCATCTTTGCTTTATTTAAGCAGTGAACACTGAACATTACTTGTTTTGTCAATGTGATTAACTGATAAGCATACAATGCATTTATTCTCTTATTTTGTTATTCTGATTTTTAAGACAAATGTATGCATTCCTAATTAGTAGCTTCATGTAATTGGTTTCTTATGGAAATTCTTGAATCACAACATTTTGGTTTGAAGTATCATGATTGACACCTTGAGATTCCTTTTTAAGTTTTTGCGTTTAAAAACGTACTTTCTATCTTATTACGGCTGTATTTTGATCAATCCTTGTTTATGGTCAGATCCGTAGTTTCATGAAATGGATTTTTATTCATGAACTGCAATCAAATTTCTGATTTATCCAGCAGAAAACATCTTTTGTTATTCAATGATATCACATACCCTTGTTTATATATCGATGCGTAAGAACACGACGGCTCATCCTATTTTTCTTAGGGGCTGTTTGGTAGCCTCCGAATCCGTCAACATTAAGTGTAATGGAAGGGTAATCACCCATCCTATTACATCGTTCGTTTTACTCCATCCAAAATTCAGAGCCAGATTGTTTAGTTGCTATTTTCTGTTTTACCTATTTGAGCTGAAAGATAGTCCAAATAGAATCATCTATGTTACCGCAGTCATGTGGCATGGGATAAATTGTGATGCTGCTATATGGGTCATTTTTTGTTCACTCCTGATGCTGTTTCTCTGTTACCTACCTAAGGTTCGCTTTGTTGCTCCTATAAAAAGTCTTAGTGATGATGATAGCTGCTACTTTTCTTGGTACTAATTTGCTAAATGATTCTAGGGGCTTGTCATACTTCACATCTTGTTGTTTGTGATCGGTGCATTATGTATTTTAGTCATTGATAATGCGCAAAATGTACTGCACTATTGAAATGTCTGTTTCTTGAAGGACCAGAGCTTAGTTATTGCTATTTTGTGTGCATTACTGCCTTCTACAATTTAGATATGTATGTTGCTTAAATGACATTACATTAGACATTACTTACTTGATAGTGTCATGAACTCATGATAGATAATCATCAAATGGAATTGCATACTTTAATGATAATCATTGACCTGAATCCATTCTATTAAAACTTATCAAAAATAAATTTTAGAAAAAAAATAGTAACACAAAATAGTCAGTAGTTAAGATTATAGATGGAGGAAATAGAAATCAACAAAATAATAAAAAGAGATGAGGATAAGGAATGAGATGTGGGAGAGTTTTTTAAAATCTTTAAATTTTTTTAGGATACATGTGTTTTTTTTAGTTAAATTATATGGATAAGAATAAAACTCTATTGTGAATGCTCTTAATATGCTTTAATCTATGATTATTTATTTTAGTGATGTTCGGTCATATGAAATTAGAGCATCTAAAAAAGTGAACTTTCTAGGAAAAATTCACGGATCTGCCACTGGTCAGTAAGCCTCTTACCCGTTACGTTTCAAAATGATGTTGAACGAAAATATTACCCTTTCATTCATTCAGTTATGTTCATAACCTTCAAACGACCACTCATGCACCACCACCTACCCCATGACACCCCCCCCCACGTAGCGTGGTAGGGGCGTGCCCTTGGGAGCTTGAAGATCTCCACCGGCGTGGGGGCAAAAGGTAAGGGTGAGGTGGATGATTGTGGGATTATGGATGATTGTGACTTGTTGTTTGATTAAAAAAAAAAAAAAAAAGCCCTCCTCCACGACCCACCTCCCATGGCTTTTTGGGGCTCGGAGGGGACGGGTCAAAAAAAATGGGTCCAAGTAATTCGGGTATGTGGCAGGCGGGAAAAAAAGGGAGGCTGGTTGTGAGAGTAAGGAAGGTTACATCATGTTATTTAAAAAAGTTGCATTATAGGAAAACAACTCAATTCACCATTATCACTCTCCTAAGACCATGTGTAGTGGGGTGTTATTGGGGCTTGAAACTGAAAAATAGCGTCCAAATACCGCTATGGTGTGGTTTTATGGGGCGCTATATTGCTTTAAAATTGAAAAAATGGGTGTGAGGTGTTATTTATATAACGCCATTTTGTTTGGTTTGTGTGCCAAATACTATCACCCAATCAAAATGAAGGAAGGGCGCTATACAAACATTCCCACTACACACTCTAACTAGTTTTTTTTTTTTTAAATCAACTTTAACCCCTAATATCCCAAATATGCTTCTATTCATAAGTCCAACAGGCATAATTTGTATGCAAACTTTTAACAGTAATTGATCAAAACATGTATTATATTGCATAATGCGATTTTAACACATGATGTGGGGGGGGGGGGGGTTGGCATTGCTATCCTACCTACCGGAGTGGAAGAACGATTCGGACGAAGATCTCATGGCATAGTTAGATGCGTGGTTTTATTTTTCTATACGTTTTTTTGGAATCTTATTTATGCAAAGTTAGGTTTTTTAGATGTTTTACTCTTTTTTAATTTAATGAAGGTCAACTTTAATTAAAACAATGTTTATTGTTTAGTTTTTTAAATAAAAAGTTTAAAATAAATTTGGTGAGTATATGGGGTAACGACCCCCTTAATATGAGTACTTTGAGGGTGGTTAATTTATTTGAGTTGGGCACTCTCATATTGATTGATTCAGTGAGTAAACCGAGTTCTTGGGGTAACGATGCCTTCCACTCTATAGCGGTGCTATGTATTAAAAGCAATGTTTTTAAACCCGGATCAGACTAGTCGGTCTGACCGATCGGACCAGGAAATGGACCTCGGCTAGTCCAGGTTGTTATGTTGGACCGCTATACAAAGGACCAGTAATTGACCCGATGACCCCGCCAGTCAAAGCTGGATTTAAGAGGCTGGACCTTTTTTTATATATATTCTTTATTTTTTTTGGGTTTTGGTTTGTTTTTTGGCCGGTTCATGGAGCCGGTCGGACCGGTGAACCGGTGGGGACTCCGGTTCAACGTCCGGTCCGGTTCTGAAAACATTGATTGAAAGTTAGACAGATATATCAATTATTTGTGAAACATATCATTTGACCACTTCAAAGTCAAATTAGTACATTTAGAAAATTGGTATAATTTTATCAATTTCTATAGACTTTTAGCTTTATTTGAACTTAAGTAAGCAATTTAATTATGAAAAAAATCGCTAGGCAATTTGCGACAAAAAAATTCCCAAATAGCTGCATGTATGAATGGCTAGGTTAAAACAATCACACTAATCATCCACATAAAAAAATTGTAACAAAAACACATTGTGTTAAGTGTGCGTTGGGGCATATTGTGGTGTTAACTCGTAAGAGGCATAGTTCAAATAATAAAAAGTACTGGTATTGGTTGTTAATAGCAGTAAGTTAATTTGTTGATTAGAAAAAAAATGCAACGAAAACTAGGGTTGCAAACGAACTGAACGAACACGAACAAAGTCTTGTTCATTTTGTTTGTTAAGGAAATATATGTGTTCATGAATAGTTCATGAACACTTACCGAACGAGATTTGCTGTTTGTGTTTATTTGTTAAGAAAACACTCGTGTTCGTGTTCGTTTGTTAATTTTGTTCATGAACAAAGACGAACACAAACGGACATTAATGAAAACAATGAAGTGTTCATGAATGGAAATAAAGACAAACGTACATATATTTACCTCATGTAAATTATCTATTTATTTATTTGGGTAAATAAATAAAAATAAAAGAATATCAAAACAAATTAAAAAAATTAAAAACCTTATTAAACAATCGAACATAAACTAACATGTCACCGAATGTTCAGAAACATAAACGAACGAACGCGGCCTCTGTTCATGTCCGTTCGTTTAATTACTACACAGACGATTTTTTTTATTTGCGTCTGTGATCATTTATTATCGAACGAATACAAACGGACTTCCCGCCAAGCGGTTCATGAACTGTTCGCTGAAAATTCAGTTCGTTTGCAGCCCTAACGAAAACCATTTTATGCATATGAAATGGGTCATTAGCTATGTGTGATGGATACGTTCTAGAATTGTGTACTCCATGCAGCCTCTTTAGAAATTGGTCGTGGCTGCGATTTTCATTTCTTTATTCATGCAGGTTGTTTCAACGCAGTTTCCCGGTTGCACAATAAGCCAACAAAGTGGAATGCTTTTAAGTTTAGCACACCTTCGTGACTATTGGAATACTTTCCGGTTCCTAGAATACTATGTGCTAGCAAATAATTAATTGTGATAAAAAATTCAGTAATAGGAGGACACTTGTTTTATATCCATCTAAACAACAAAGACGAATACGGTACCGGTAGTGATAACCCGTGCCAAATGCACCAGAGATCAAAAATAACCATGCCAAACTCCATTTTAGAAGTGGCCACATTAGTTTCGTCGGCTAAAACCATAGTTGTCAAAAGCGCGCCTAGGCTCGAGGCGCACCAAGTGCGCTGCGCCTAGGCACTGAGGCGCCTGGGGCTAATTTCCGGCCAAATTTAGGCTAAAAGTTGCATAAACCTCTAAAACATCTTAAATGAGTCATAAACAAGTCCTAAACAACCCTAAAACATCCTAAAGTAGCCCTAAACATGCCTAAAACATCTCTAGAATTCCTAAAAATGTATTTTATACTATGCGCTTAATTATAAAAAGCCGTCGTTTTTTATGCGCCTAGGCTCCGGGCTCGGCCTATGCGCCTTGAGTACGCCTATGCGCTTTGACAACTATGGCTAAAACATCAAGAATTTAGCTAGCAGTTTTAGGTAAAAAGCATCGACTAGGCATACACGTTTGGTGAAAAGTGCCGGCTTGCCGTTGTTCCTAATTTTTTGGTGAATTTAACAAGCTCAACCTTACAATTTTGACAAAAGCTCTGGCTAACCCTGTACTTTTGCCATCATAGCTCGCACTTGTGATTATTTTGATTAATATGTAATTATATGTCTATTTTGAAAAATTATATATGATCAACAATGACTATTTTGGTAATTTTTCCTTAATGTTAAGCACAACTAGAAGAATGTATAAATATTTTAATCAATGTATAATAAATATTTATAATAATATTTTTTTTTACCAAATATTGGACATTTTGACGAAACAACAAACGCTTTAGTCATGTCTCCTCTTCGATTTTTGACCAAGGAAGCGACTTCGCTTTGGTGCCTTCGTCACGTATGCGATTCTTATTTTTTTTTCGTTTGGAAGTTTGAGGTTGGGTTTCGGCCATTAATTTTTCAACGTCATCTCTACTTGTGGAGTCGTTTCTATCGAGGGTGGTGGTTGTGTCTGTTAACTGGCTTGAAATGGCATGTTAAACGAGTTTCGCATTAGTTGCATTTGCATTTGGGGTTAAAGAATTGGGGGTTTGTTGGCTAAATTAGTTGAAAGCGTTGGTGTTTTGTTGGAACCCAAAAAGGTTGTCCAATTTGGATTGAATTCAGGTTGTTTTGGTATGGATCCATGATGAGTGGTGTACAAAAATTGTCAGAGTTTAAATGAGATTTTATATAGATTAAAGAGAATGTTAGAGTTGATATAAAAAATGAGAGTTAAAGTTGGTGTTTATATGTGTAAAATTGGTATTTTGTTTTATTTATATTATTACCTTTTTTTTTTTTACCGTTGCACCCCCCCCCCCCCCCAATATCCCTACGTTCAAATTTTGATCCAAGGCCCGTCCTCTCCTCCTTGTGGGTGACAAACTCGACAGATGCAGCCCCGGAGGCGGTGTGAATGCTCCCTGCCGGGCCAGGACGCGCTCCACACCCACTAGTCTTAGAATCCGTGGACTTGTCCAAAAGCTGCTTGCAATAACTATATGGTAGCACATCAAAAATGACTGATCCAACATATTGGCAGCGTACGTGTAGCTTTCTCGGCAACTCCAAAAGAACAAAAACAAATATACGTAGTTTTAAGTCCATATGTCTTCTAGATAAATATTGTATTGTTATTCCTATTTGCGTTAAAAGTGACCCTTAACTTTACTATAGTTTTACGTTAATAATTAATTGTTTTTTAATTTATTTCTTCGACCCCCAATTTTTCTTTCGACCTTTTCTACTTGTTTCCTTCGACCCCTGTCTAATTCTTTCGACCACCTGGTTTTTAACCCAAACAAATACTCAATTTCTTCCATCTTTCCCTTTCTGTTTGCTATGTATTGTGTTGGGGGTTTTCCTTTTGATCCCACTTAGAGTTTCTCTTTACTTAAGTTGGTGATAATAATAATAATAATAATAATAATAATAATAATAATAATAATAATAATAATAATAATAATAATAATAATAATAATAATAATAATAATGGCTTAACTCCCCCTCTCAAAGTGGTTTCTGGGGCACGTGAGCAACTATAGGTTGCTTTTGCTCCTCTTTCATTCTTTTGGGTGGGGTGTGATACCTTGTCTCCTTCTCACCTTGAGACGGGGGACATAATTTTCTTATATGGTCTCTTCTAAGGTGTGACATCCGTCACTTTTTCATTATATATATATATATTATATTTTTATAATAATAATAATAATAATAAAAATAATAATAATTCAGATCTATATTATATATATATATACATTCTTGTTTTTTTTTTCTTACCACTCTTAAAACCCAAACAAAACCCAATCCATATCCCTTATCCATTTTCTGAAGCCACAAACCGGCCCAACACACAAAGCCCAAGTCCAGCCCACTCTTCCTTCCCCTTTATCTGTTTAAAAAAAAAAAAAAAAAAGAGTTGCCCCTGCCGGGACTCGAACCCGGGTAGGAGCTGGCACACCCACACGCTGAACCACCTGAGCTATGGCTCAATCTTGTTTCAACTTGGAGCCGAATTATATAAATCACTTCCTAATCCCTGATCCATCTTCCTTCCCCCTTTCTGCTACTTCACGAACAGCAACAACCACACCACAACCTTTAGTCAACCTCCTAATACCCCTTAATTGACGCACTATCAAGCTATTATTGGAAGGTGTTTTGACTAACTCGTGACCAACACATGATTATCGGCCATAAACGTATCATAATTTAACCACTAACCACGATTTACTCGTTTAACATCTTGACGAGTCAACTTTCTAAACACTCATTTAAACCCGACCACTTATATAAATCAATCCTCAAATCTATTCAGACCATTCCGAATCCCTTTCCTGTACACTTAATCACACAAGCAAATCACCCTATGCGTCTAATCGAAGCTGTTGACCTTAGGAGTTGACTCGCGAATTGAAGTCTTTCGGGTCTGGTATGTTTTAAATCTTGGTTGTAGTATGTTAATCGAGTACTGATAGATATTAACCCCATGTTTAATCAGAGATAATTGTGTGCTTGAAACATTAAGAAATCTAGGGCTTGAATCAAATTGATTTGGGGAAGAACATGAATCATAGATATATATATAGTTATTTTATAACAGAAAATAAACAAACAACTGATCCAGATCAGTTGGTTGTGTTTAAGCAAGACCACAGGTTCGAGCCCTGCAACAACATTTTTTTTTTCTTTGTTTTGTTTTGTTAAAGTAATCAATTTTAAATATAATCACTAGTATTTATAAATTCATTTTTAAATACTAAAACACTTTTAAAAATTTTACAAATTTATTTTATGTTATTCCAATGATAAAGTTCATCACCCAAATTTTAGTTTTTTCAATATAATTTATTTAATATATATAATAAATATTACAAGTTTATTCATTTAAAATTTTAAAATTCAATAAAAATATCTAAACAATTTTATTAAATCTCACAAAAAATATCCTAAACTTGTACAACGATATACATTTCAGAAAATATTTTTATTTCAGAAAAACTGTTTATTTTATATTCTTAATTAATTTTTGTTAGTTTTAATCATAAATAATTCATAATAAATTCATTTTACAATATTTTTGTACCAAAATTTTACATAAATTATTCTATACATTTGGAACAGAAATACAATTTTTAATGCACAAATTCTTTGATTTTAATATTTTTAGATATAAAGTCATATTTTGACAATTTGAAATAATTAGATTAAATATCTATTTTCAAGAAAATAATTTATAAAAATTATTTTCATACTTAAAATCTTATGTTGTGACAATGTTTAACTTAAAATTTTACAAAAGACTTTTATTTTATTTATTTATTAAATTTCTTATATTTTAATAAACAATTTATTTATTAATCAAATAAACGTTTATCCCCAAATTCGAAACCTAGAATTCCATGTATCCTAGAGTTATTCCTTACACATTATTAAATTCTTTAGGTTGATTCTTTGGAATATTTCCAACGCATATTTCGTTGTCCAGTTCAATTACAAGCTATTACGTAAACAGTGAGTATTCCTACCCTTTTTGCTTTTACATTTTTGGGGTGTTACATGTACACTATTACAATTTCAAATACAAGTTTACACTTTTACAATACAATTCTAGTACTATGTGCATTGCTTACAACGTGCTTTATGCTTAGACATTACATGTGGATTACATTTGTACTTAGTGAAATCATTATCATGGTACAAGCCGACCTTAACATTGGGATAGCGCTATTTGGATTGACACCCGCCTAGGTTGATTCTCCCTTTTTCATCGAGAATCCGTGGCCATTGTTAAGTTATTATCCATTTGTTGGATAAGTACACTACAGTTCATACAGTACATTTATACAGTCACAGGGTTGATTTCGCTCATTTGTTTGATACATGGTTTACATATTTGCACTGTAGCTTGCACTTGAATTGTATAACTTTTCAACCTACTATATATATCAAAAACTAGGAATGCTCACCAACATTTCATATGTTGACAAATCTATTTTGTACATGTTTCAGGTGCAGTTTGATCTAGTGCTTTAACAAGAGACATTAGTGCTTTATTTTATTTCAGTTACTTCAATATTTACATTTCATTTAGACAATGTAATTCCATTTCAATGTAAGACAGTTATTGGTTTATTCAATAATATTTACATTTTAGTACCATGTGCTTTTGAACAATCGTCACTACGTGCACCTACCTCGATGATTCCGCCATCGGTTGGGGTGTTACATAAGGTTGCTTGTGGGGACACCTCTGGGGAGGCCTTGCTCCCACCTCGTCTAATGGAGTATGGCTATGCCCCCTTAGAATTTTCCATGAGTGTAATGATGGCAAACCTGGGTCTTCTGGGTACAACAGGTTAATCTCTCATTTACAGCAGTTCCATTTTAAAAATGATCGAAAGGATTTCTTTAGAAGCGCGCTTTCGAGCGATTTAGAATGGTTTACGAATGTGGGGAAACCCTAACGGGTTTTTGGTTATTGGTTGTGTGGGAGGTGCATGAAGATACATGCCCTAGCAGGGGGTGCCATCACCCAGATGGTGTCTCCATCTTCTCTGGAAAGTCTGGCTCGAATGAGGATTTTATTGTCGGGATCCTAAGGCCTCGGATCCGGGTGAGCGGTGATGTTAGGTCCCAACAAGGAGTGGTGGGGGATGTCACTCTCCTCGATCAGGTTTTCTCCATCCCGTGCGGACCGTTTAAAGTATTCCCCCAAGTTGCGGTAGCATTTGCTCAGGCTTTGACGGGCGCCATTCGTAAAGTAGTGGCTTCCCCTGGGTCTGTTGAAAGCTGGGTCAAACTTTTACTCTTACCACGATGTACTCTTAAGGTGGTCTTCCGTCTTCTAGGCAAGAACGGAGGTCGGGTAACCGGAAGTCCTTGCAATGTGATAGTATTATGCGGGCCTTAGCATCATGGAAGGACGGCTCTGGTTTTGAGGACTTGGTTACGTCGCTCCTCCAAACAGGGGAAAAGGTCTCACATGGTGGGGGAGCGCAACGGATGGGGGAAAAGGACGACGAAGTTGACCCAAATATCAAGCAATGTCTCAGGAAAGTCAGGGACGGGCACTTCACCGCCGCTGTTAAGGTGTTGTGCTCCAGTGGGGTAGCTCCACCTGGGGAATCTACCATGCAAGCACTTATCGACAAGCATCCCATTGTTTCGCCGCCAACCCTACCGTCCAGCCCTCTACCCTACCCTGCATTATCAGTGGGTGACGACTGCGTTTACAGGTGTGTGAAGTCGTTCCCGAAAGGACATCCTGTGGTCGGGACGGCTTACGGGCTCAACACCTGCTCGATGCCCTTAGCGGGGAGGGGTCCAACTGCTTCAGGGACTACTTTCCGCTATCACTGATGTGGTCAATCTGTGGTTAGGGGGGTTATGTCCCGGGTGCTCGCCGAATTTATTGCTTCAGCCCCCCTGACCCCGTTGTTGAAGCCTGATAATGGGATCCGCCCCATTGCTGTGGGGGCCATTTGGAGAAGGTTGGTCTCCAAGGTAAGCTATGGAAGAAAGTTGGTAAAGAAGTTATTAAGTACCTGGGAGACTACCAATTTGGGGTTGGAATTCCCAATGGGCAGAGGCGTGTTGCACAGCGCTAAACAGGTTCCTCAGTTCCTTTCATGCAGACGGCTCTTTGGCCATGCTCACGGTGATTTTTCTAATGCCTTCAACGTTGTTGACCGATCTGTTTTATTACGGGAAGTTCATCGCCATTGCCCTCCATTTTTCCATGGGTCAAATTTTTTGTATGCCCAACCAGCTAGGTTATATGTTGGGGATGAACGCATTGGAGCCTTCAC